>WBNO01010194.1:346956-410796 GCA_013400575.1 Peucedramus taeniatus
CCAGGATGGTGTTCCGGGCAGTAGCGTGAGGCACAGGGTAGGTCTCCAACCATCCAGTGGTGGCTTCCACCATGGTCAGCACGTAGTGCTTGCCTTGGCGTGTCTGGGGCAGGGTGATGTAGTCAATCTGCCAGGCCTCTCCATACTTATATTTGGACCACCGTCCACCATACCATAGGGGCTTCACCCTCTTGGCCTGTTTGATGGCAGCACATGTCTGCCCGGCTTCGCAATAAACATCCACTTTCTAACTTTAAACTGTTAGAGAGTTTTTATCCCTCACAGTTGGATATCGATACTAGATCAATATCCATTTTTTTTTAATAAATCATCAGGATGAAACGTGACAGGACAGGGAGAGGAAGGGGATGATGACACAGATTCAGTGGCTGCTGTGCAGGATCCAAAGGGAAGGAAGGGCACGGGCTTAATGACTGAGGGTATAGAAGTGCTGGTGAGTGATGGCAGACAGAGATGCTTTTTCTTCCCTTAAATAGGTGTGGAGGCTGCAGGGGTCTCAGGCAAGGTCTGTCCTTCATCATCCTGCAAACTCTTCAGGCAGTACAGAATGTTTTCCTCCAGAAAGCTGCAGCTGCTGTTGCTTTCTCCTCACGCCTGCTCTGCCTGGCATTTGTCAGGGATGGTGATCCCCAGACAGATGCACTCCTCTGCTGGTGGTGGATCACAGCCCCACTGAGCCCCTCAGGAGATGCCTTGTCTGGGGCTGCAGGGACTCCTCGCTCCTCTCTGACTTTCTGCTGAGCCATTTGCAGGAAATGTGCTGTGCTAATTTTGATAAGCCCAAGAAGGGGAGTAAAGCCAACCCTGACAGCAGCAAACAGGAAATAACCTTTCTTCTTCCTCCGCCTCCTCATTCTAGCAAATCCTTTCCAGCATTGTTATCTTGATGTCACTTTCTGGAACGGGTTTTGCTAGATGAGATGGGAGAAGGGTGATGGAAAGGCAGGACTCCAGCCAGCCTTTTAGGTACCCTGAATACAGGTGAGAATGGGCCAGCTCTCTTTCCTTCCTGTGCACAAGCTGGGTCAGGATTCCTCTTGCTGCCATAGGAGGTCAGGGTGAAAGCTGTGCAACTTCAGCTTCTCTTTGTACTCATTTCTGCCCAGCTGTCAAGAGTTTGGGACTTTTTTTCTTCAGATGATTTAGTGTCTGATAAGGAGTTCTGTTTCCCTGCCTTTTGTTGAGAGTTTAAAGCTTTGTTATTTGGCCAATACCAAGATCTGTTTATGGCTTTCTCTGGGGAACCAGATGCAGATGAAAAGGCCCTTCTTTGCTGCAGAGAAAATCTGGAGGAGTCAACACTGCCATCAATTTTATCTCATCCATCTTAAAAAGTCCTGATGGTTAAACAGCCTCAGCATAAGAGGAAAGTACATGCCTGTTTTTATACTGAATTACTGATGCTGAAGAGCTTAAAGGAATATCAATATAACACAAATAACCATGGCAGCTGTGGTTCTAACCCAGTGCATCCTATCTGTGAGGGCACAAGGCATGCACAGTAACTTTCCATTGAGGCTGCACAAACTCAAAACACAAAAAAATAAACTTCCTGCTCTGCACAGTGCCTGCTGAAGTTCAGCAAATTTTTACTGAGCTGCTGAAAGCTGTGTGTGTAGGGAACATGAGACACATGGAATTAACAAAAAGGCTGCTCCTTCATGATGGAAATGTAAAGGGATGGCTGAAAAGAATGGTGACACCATCTGACTGTCAGGAGTGTACCAGAAGGAGCTGGGCTGCAGGTACTGCCCTGCTAGAAATACTGTGAAAAACCACAAGTTGCAACTGCTGCATCACACAGAACAGGTGCTCATCTGCATCTCACAGAACATCCTGCACCTGCCTTACTGAGATCTTAAAAAGCAGAAATTCTCAGAAATGCAATGACACAGCACCTTAGCCATTACTCTTCCTGGCAAGCAAGCTGTGGGACGTAAATGTTTAAAAAGATGGGCAGCTTTGTGCCTGTGCTTTCCTTTGCTGTGGAAAAAGCTCTTTGCCAAAGAAAAAGCTCTTTGCCAGCACTGCTGTGGCTCCTGCTGCAGATGTGGGGTGTTGGCCCCAGAGCTGAGCCCATCCTGCCACTCTGTTGTTCCTGCACACTGATATTGCTTCCTGGCAGGACTAGGGGAGGTGATGCATTTAAATGGAGGAACATTTAAATGTTCCTACAAACCTCAGAGAGGCCAAAACCAGGTTCACAGGGCACAGAAAACTTGTAGGATGAGAGAAGAAGCAGGGGAAACTGAGCTGCTAAGTCAGGATCTGCTCTGAGCAGGAAAGGACTTGAATTTTCACTGCATCTCATGGCCCCAGGTACACATGGTTCAAAGGGCATCTGTGTAAGTGGTGTGAAAGACACCAGGGCACTTTTTCTTGCTTCAGAGAGCAGCAGCAAGAGTGTGCTGACAGATCATTCAGATGTTTCTGAGACATTTACATCTTAATTTCCCAATAATAAGAGCCAAACCTCCTTATATGTATGCATAAGTCCACATAGTGGGCCTTTTTTTTTTTTTTTTTTTTTTTTTTTTGTATCATAGGTCCACTGTCAAATAAACTACAGACACTTTTAGGATCCACAGTGATCCTTCAGAGAGGCTTATGCAAGGTCTTCTAGGAAGAGGGACTTTTTATGCCCACAAACATGCCCCCCAGGGGCTGCACCAGGAGGAAAAATGCCAACAATGTCTTGCATTTGAAGGGAAGACTTTTTCTTTTGTCTGTAGGAACTACATAAAGGCCACTCCTAGGAATAAATGCACTTAGTACTGAAATGGATTATCCAGCTGTTTGTGCTCAGTCTCCTGCATCACTTCTCAACCTCCTACCTGCCCATTTCCAACTGTCCCTCACTCCTCTCTGAAGTTATAATACTGTAGTAGAATAAAATGCTGTACAAAACATCAGCTATACATGCATTTATTAAGCTGATGGTTTCTGGGGAGTGTCAGATCTTGTCCAAAAGATTACTTAGATGGTAGCAACAACTTGTCTTTCCTAGATTTATTTCTAGGAGCAGCTGTTCTTCTATTATCCTTTTTGGGTAGCTAGTCCATCCACTCTCTTGTGATGAAGGGACACATTGTAGTTAACACAGGTCTTTGTGTATTTACCATTGCCAAGACTAGAAGAGGCTTTCATGGCCATTTATCTGGCTTCTGGTATAAGACAGATTGATTGCAGCATGCCAGCAAGCCAACACCTTTTGCAGCAGTAGTAATGTCACTGAATTTACTAGAACAAGATGCTGAAAGTTGGGTCCTAAATCTAGGGCCATTATGGATGATGGAAATCATCAGCAAGACTGAAATGCACCATCTGCAAGAATAACTGATGGGATGCTGCCATCTGCTCTAGCCTCAGTTGTTGCTGTCAGCCACAGACTGCTTGGTCTAAGGGGGTTATATTCCTTCAGACCAGAAATAAAAGGTGTTTTTGGTGAGGTTTGGCTGTTGACACATGCTTACAGCTGGGAAAGAAGAAAATGTGTCTGAGAGAGAACACCTGGGGCTAAAGGTTTAACAGCATGAAGCTGTGTTGGGGTGGGGGGGTTAGGTTGGATATCAGGAAAAGGCTCTTCTCCTTCTCCCAGGGGCTTTTGGGGCACTGGAATGGGCTCACTAGGGAAGTGGTCACAGCTCCAAGTCTGTCTGAGCTGACAAAGAATTGTTTGGACAATGCTTTTAGGCTCAGGGTGTGATTCTTGGGGCTGTCCTATTCAGGGACATGAGGTGAACTTGTGGTGATCTTTGTGGTCCTTTCCACCTCAGAATATTCCATGATTCTATGTGGCATTATGGACATCACAGGGAAATCATGTCTCTTCAAATAATCAGGTGGGGGCTATTCTGCATGATTCATGGTTTGAAAATGTTAATTCACTTGTCTTGGGAGAGGGATAAAAAAGTTTGTGCAGACAACTGTTTCAGTATCAGCAGTGTGTGTATGTGTGTGTGTCACTATTTCTGGAGGATTTCCATTGTGTACAGGCAGCTCAGGGCTCTCAGTCAGCTCTGAGGCACTGAGTCAGCATCCCTGCCAAACCCTTGGCTAAAGCTCTATTTTGAGTTACTGATCTTCATATTTCCACCACTTGATTCAAACTGGAGTTTTTCCTTTCTTGGCCCTGTGTAAGGCAGAAGTGAAGGGGAGGCAGGATGTGTCCTTCATCAACTAAATGGCTGAAACTCTCTGTGGGAGCCAGCAGTTCCTTGGCATTTCATAGTGCAGAGCAATGCCCCTTGCTAGGGCTCACTTTGCTTCTTCCTTGCTCCAGCCTCTGCCCACAATTCCTCCTGCTTTGTAAAAAGGGAGTGTGCCATCAGGAAGCTCCTAGCTGCCATCCAGGGCAACCCAGCTGGAGCCCAGTGTTGCAGGCCAGGGTGCAAGCTCAGAAGAGCTCCCAAGAGTGAGGTCACCCTTCCCTAAAGCTGCCCCTCCACATATTCCCCATCTGACATTCCAATTAAAATCACATTTGCTCTTCTCCTCACACTCTGTGCCTCATCAAAGGCCTGGTGAGAGATTTAGAAGAGTGAAGGTCTTGGGTGATGCTCAGTGCAGGATGACTCACATGCAAATACCACTTACTATAACCAAAGTTTCATACCAGAGAAGATGGTACAAACTATCAGATGGGCTCCAAATCTACTTTTTGTAGTCTTCCTTTTCTAGTAGATCAAATAATAATATTTTCTACAACGTTTTTTTCCTTTTTTTCTTCTCTTTTTTTTTAAAATAAGCCTCAGGCATGAATGTTTATTGGCTCATCACTGAGCTGAGAACTTAGAGCTGGGAACAGCTGCGTGTTGTCTCTTGAGATGTTGCCTTCAGATGTGAGGGGACTCTGTCACCTTTACGAGGAAATGTGAGTATGATGCTTACATTCCCTGTGAGGAAACTTTGTGCTGTCTTACAAAGAGCAGAAGTGTAAAGGAAGGAGCAAGCCACAAAAGCAAATGTACGAGTGCAGCGCTTTGTGGCTTCTGCAGTGGAAACAATGCCGCAGAGAGAGAGCAAAGATGTGCAAAGACCCAGCCCACTGTCATGGCTGTGCTCTGCCCTCTGCTCTCCTGTGTGTCAGAAGATGGGGAGGTGGCTAAACAGGGCTCAAGCATCCTTAGCTTGATGCTAAGGACAGGCCTAACTGAACCAGGCCCAGCAGCACTGTGCTGGGAGACATCTACTTTTCTATTGTTGCCTGGGTTTTCTACCTTGGCTTTGTTTAATTCAGTAGTGTTACTTCCTGTGTGAGGAGAGAGGGTGTCTGTAGTGAGGAGAAGAGTGTGAGAGCAATGTTCTCTACAGCTTGCCTTGTCCTGCCCAGCACAGCCTGGGCCAGCTGACACACAGCTCCAGCCACAGCTCTCTCTGTGCCACTCCCTCCACCCCCAGGGCATTCCTGGCTGGGGCAGGGGCTGCTCTGCCTGTGCTCTCTGCTGTAGTTGTTCTCAGGATGTTTATCCCATGCCACATCTCTGAAGGTACATGCTGGCTTCTAGAGTTCCTCTGTGGCAGCAGCCCGGAGTTGCTGTGCTTGCCAGAGACACCTTCAGGCACCTTCTCCTCAGTGCCTTCTCCTGGGGCTCTCCTTGAAGGGAAAACAGAGACATCAGTGCAACAACTTAGGGTGCTTCCTTCCAAGCAACATCCAAAAAACCCTTCTTCTAAAATGGGGATCAAAGCCCAGTCAGGACTGCAGCATGATGTTGCCTTGCTTTTCAGGAGAGGAAGGGTGAAGCTGGCAGAATATTGACATTTGCCCACTTGCCATCTGGCAGGAAGACTGAGCTTAGAGACATGGGCTGCTTTGTCTTTCTCCAGCTGGGTCTGATGGTGAAGGAGGTTTCTGAGGCGCTTTTGGGACAGAACATGCACGTGCCAGGATCTGATGGGGAATTCTTGCTGCAGGTGAGTGATGTGCCCCTTTTGCAGGTTTGGCTGTGCTTTTGGTACTCAAAGTCTTGCAAGTGGATTTTGTGCACATGAACCAAGTACTGTGCATATGCACAAAACAGTGTCACTTCTGTGATGTCCAGTGACCATGGGACATCAGCCACTGAGCCCTCAGCCCTTCTCTCAAGTGCTTCTTCACTGCTCACAGTAATCTCATTTTTGAACAGACATTGTATATCCTTTATGAATGGGTTCTTGCTCCTGCCTACCTGTTGCTCCAAGAGAAACCAGGATGTTTGGTGAGCTGGTTTCCTGGACCATAGGGGCTTTTGGTCTGACCCATTTCAGCTGTGAGTTTAGAAGATTGTGTGTGGCATGTGGGCATGCCAAACTGATTAACTGGGAGTAGTGGCCTTCATTATGAATACAGGGAATTCTTTTACACCTGGTTCTACCACTATGGAGCTTTACCTGTCTTTTCTCTCTCACATTCACACAGGCACACATCTTTCCATTTGCATTTCATTTGTACCATGAAAATCCCCACCCCAGTGTGTTGGCAGGGTGAACGTGCCAACAAACAGACAAAGTGCAGGGGTACCCTGGAAGCAGGCAGTGGCTTTGAGGGATGTTTCCCTGAAGAAGAAGGGAGACAAAGTTGAGCAGAGCATGGACAGTGGTTTCAGCATGCTGGACCTCCCTCTGCTGTGCTTGATGGATCCAGCAAAAAACCTCCAAAAAAATGAGGGGAAATCAGAGTTGCTGCCTTTGCCCAAATTTTTTTAGGTGCTCAGGCTGGAAGCAGATGTGTCCAGGAGTTTGACACAGCTTGCTTGGCTGAGGAGATGCCTGAGCATGGCAGCCCCTGCCCTCAGCTTGTTTCTTGTCACAGAGGGTGGATGTCTGGCACAGAAATGTGATCTTGCTGCTGTTGCTTCCTCTCTCCTTTTGTGTGTGCCTCCTTTGTGTGTTCTTTGTAAGGAAACAATAGCAGAAAGAAGGAAGAAAAACTAGGTTTTCCTGCCAGGAGTGTTTTTTTCCCTCATTAATACCAGTAAAAAATGATTAAGCTGGAGAACGGGAGGTGTTTTACAAGACCTTCCTTTAACCTCAAGGAAGAGGAATGACATGAATGAACAAGAAAGATTTATCTACTATTGTATGTTTCTAGCGCCACAGATTTTCTTCTGTCTTCTTTCTTGGCCTACATCTGTGACAAAAAGCTGGAAGATTTCAGTGGCTACTGAAGCAGAGGAATTATGCTGGTGAGGATAAGAGTCAAAATCCTCACCATTCCATCTGTTTCGGATTGGAATCAGGAATAGGGATTGGAATCAGGAATAGAGAATTAGCTTCTCACATGTTTTTGGACCTAACTCCTCACAGCTTCTTTCCTCGACAGCTTCAGGGCTGGTTTGTGGCTACATCAAGGCAATGTTCTCACCCCCTTCCATGCTCATCCCTCTCACAGCTTGCTGGAGTGGCTGGCCCTGCCTGCAGGAAGTGTTTGTGCCTCTGGCCAGCCCCTCACACACCAGATGTTGATGCCAAGCTGATCCTGATGCTTTCCAAGGGAAGTGTGTCTTCTTTTCAAGTGCTATCCAACAGCCACCTGCTCCTCACTGGTGGTCCTGGGCTTGCTCTCCCCTTGCTGCTGCTGAGGCTGTGGGGGAGAATTAGGATTCCCATCACTTCCCCACCCAAAAACTGCATCCCTCCCACTAGGATGGTGGCATGTGGATGCTGCAGGCAAGCTCTTCAGGTGAGCAATGAGGAGGACAAGGGCCCCATCTGGCCTTTCCAGCTGAGTGGACAAACCTCCAGGGCATTCCTGCATTTTAGTGCCCGTTTTCTTTGTGTCTCCATGTTTCCTCCATGCAGCCAAAACACCCTGTTGAGGCTGATTTCCGCCTCTGCTAGAAATGAGAAGTGCTGGAGGAGAGGAGGAGGGCACAAAGGCTGCGCCGACATGTCCCATCCCTGCTTGCTCACAGCAGAAAACCCTTTCACCTGCCAGGAGCTGTCACTAGACAAGGCAACACTGGATGTTTTTTGACCCTGAAAATGAACTTTAGGAGGATTTTCCTAGTCAAGTGCTTGCTGCTTTTATTTCCCAGTGTAAAATGTGAGTTTTTCTTACCGTTTTTTGCTCTTTTGGGCTGATGTTAAAATTGCATTTTAAAGCATTTACAACTTGGTGGGCTGCTACTGATAAGAAACTTGTTCCACTTTTCCAATGAGTGAAGACATCTGGGTTATTGCTATTATTATTTGATTTAATTTTCAGCCAGGGGGAGGGCAGGACCTGAGTTTCCTATTCCAGTTAAAATAATAAGCTGTAAAGAGTTTTGGTTTTAAGTTAATGAGCCTTAATTTGACACATATATAATGAGAAATGTCAGCATGCATTTTGCTTTCTGCCCTCGAGGTAGCTTGTAGTACATTAGAGATCCAGTTCACTGTGCATTATCGCATGTAATTTCCTTTTCTTATCAAAGATGTGCAAATCTTTTGAAAGTGCAATTTATATTCTTCCATAAATATTAACAGAGTGATATGTTTCAGTGTCTTCAGTGGAGCTGAAGTTTAAGATGTGAAAACAGCAAGCAACTACATATATTTTTTATATTTTGCATATTATTGTTCTCATTATTTTTTAAAATATTAATCTAAAAACTTAATTAAGGTGTTAACTCATAGATTAGAGAAGGTTTTAAGAGATGGAGACAATACAAGCCTGCATAATTTTTTTCCCCTCTGTTTCATTCCACTAAGTTTGTATGTATGGCTGTTTAATGCTTGGCTTTTCCTTCAGAACAAAATTAATAGATAAATAAGGATTTCTTCTTTTTATGTACACAATCTATAAATCATCTTCCCCAGCAGAAATAAGGATTATTCCCTTGAATGGAAAATTGTTTCAGAGATTTCCTTCCTTCTCTAAAATTACTATGGGAGCTTTTTCTTTTAACTCTTTCTTGTGACTGTGAGTGAGCTGTAGGCTCTCTGGTAAAACCTTTCTGCCCTTTGGAGCACATTTTAGTTGGCATTTTTATCAGAAGTGTTGCTTCATTAGCTAAACAGATGTTTAGTATCATAGGTGTGGGATACTCAGCTTTCCACTAGAGAGACTATGGAGATCAGATAAATATCTAGAGATATCTCTGGTCCACAGAGATGCCATTGAATTATCCTTGAAAATTCAGATTATTTTTTCCTTTACTTTCAGAGAGAAAATGTAAGTAGTGTGTTATGCAAACAAATCCTATTACTAGCTCTAAATACTCGTTCATGACTGAGCAGAAACAAGTATCAGAATTCAAATACTGGGGTATAATGTGTCATCTGTGTGGGGCACAGCTGCTTCCAAGGCTGTTTAGTTGATAGCTTTATTTCAGGACATTTCATTAGATGTGTCAAATACCTTGCAAGGAAGGCAATGCTGAAATAACAACCTCTCTTTGGAGGTGGTGAATTGCCAGAAGCACTACAGCATTAGTGTTCTTGTTGCAGAGGCATGCTATTTTAGTTCTCTGATTATCTCTAATATTGTTAGTTTAATGAAATAGCCACTGGGTTTCAGTTTCTCCTCTGTGGTGCCATTTATCATTATCCTAGATACAAGGAATGAAGGACTGTAATAAAAATATGCATAAACACAGTTTTTCTCTCTGTGGGGAAAAAGTGCTTAAAATACATAAAATTAGGGCAGAATCAGCTCTGTGTGGTGATGGGAAGAGAAATCTCCTCCTGCTGATTGGCTTCAGTGTGTAAATTGAGGAGGAATGAACACAAGCAAATGACAAACTAGATAAGCTGTGGCTCTGAGCACGTGCCTTCAGGTGTCAGTGAGCTTATCCCACCTGACACTTGCACGCAGGTTTCACCCTCCTCCTGCAGGTTTGTCCACCTGCCACGGGGGTGGGGACAGTTCCTCACTTGAAAAGACCTCCCAACAAATTTTCCAAGTCCTGGCTCACCAGAAATGGGGCCTGCAAAGGCAGTGGCTGAAGCAGCCTGGAGGGGAGCGGGCAGAGCACCCGGGCACTGCTCCAGGAGTGCATCATCCCCACTGCTGGAAACATGATGGATGTTTAGTGAATGTCTCCTTGGGCAGCTCAGGTGCTTCCCAGTCCTGACACCACCTTTGGGAAGCTCCTACTCTTCATTGTTCTGGAGAAGGGACTTGGAATCAAAGGAAGAGAAAAGATTGTTGTTTTTTTTTTTTTTTTTTTTGTTTGGTTTTTTTTTGTTTTGTTGTTGTTGTTTTTGGCAGTTGCTTTTCTTGTAATGACTCCTGCAGCCCCTCAGTTCACAGGATGCTGGTGGCTGTTTCTTCCTGCCTTACTTGCCCCATCAGGATCCTGTGCTAGAAAAATCAAATGGATCCATTCTAGTGGGGCAGAGTAACTGGGATGGAAGAGGTCACTCACAGCTTGACGTGGGCTACTATTATTATCACCATTGCTGTCATTGGGCTTGCTGAAATGATTCTGCTGTCCAGGGACATGACTGTTTTTGCTCTTTGCAGTGATGGGCACTCTGGGTACCAGCCTGTGCCATGTGCAAAACACAGGAGTGACCTTCTTTTCAGGAAGGGCTAAGTTCCTGTTAAAGTGAATGGGAGGCCATGAATCTTGGCATCCAGAGTCACTCCAAGTAAGTCAGCCAGGCTATAAATTCAGCTTTTGAAATCTGGGCTCTTAGCTTTCTTGTTTCTCAGAATTAAATTGGATGCTGGCATTTACCTAATGAACAATCAAGAAATATTATGGAGCAGGGGAAGAAGATGGCATCAGGAAAGCAGAGAGGCTTAGGCAGCTCAGGAAGGGGGTGGCACAGCAAATGACAACCTTTTGGGTGACTGCTGTGGCTGCTGGAAACAACTGAGGGGCTGGCTGTGCTTCCCTCCACAGGCTCCAGCACCAGCTGGATCTACAAGGCAGTGAATGAGACAGCTCTTCTCAGCATCACTGCTCCTGGGAGCATCTACGAGGCAACATGGAAGAGAGGTGGACAAAGGCTGGTTCAGATCAAAGATAACAAAGTGAAGTACTTTGTGAACAAGGAGCGGTGCAGGTGTGCCATACTCCGCAATGGGACTCTGCAAATCCAGCACGTGGAGAAAGAGGACAGTGGGAGCTACGGGGTGATGGTTTATCAAAAGGATGGAAAACTGAAAGCAGAAGAAAATATAATATTCATTGTTCAGGGTGAGTTTTTGCTTTTCCCATACCATGCCCAGGACAGCTGAACAAGACTTGGTATTCTCTGCTCTCTTCCACAGCCTTTCCTACTCAGTGCCCTCCTTTCTGATTAGGACTTCTGTAGGACATACCTTTTTCTTCCTGCCACTGACAGCTTCTCTTCTCCCTTCTCTTGCTCTGATTGATGGCCTCAAATCCCTGGCTTCTTCCTGGCTCCCCTGTTTGTCAGCCAGCAGGTTTCTAGCTGTGCCCAAGAAAGCAGCTATGAGAACGTTCCCATTGACAGCAGGGTGAGGGTGGTCAGCCCTACTGCAGCACCACAAATGGTGCTGGGACCCTGAGAGGGGACTGGGCTCCCAGCAGCATCCTGCTTCCAGAAACCTCTGCTAGGACCACAGCAGCCTGTGTGAGTGTCTTTGTTTGAAAGACAGGTATTTGCCAGCAAAAGCTGGAATTTCCCTTTGAATAGAGAATGTAAACCCCTTCCCTCAGATTATTATAATTTTGTAATTGGAGGCTCTCAGGCAAAGATTTGGGANAAAGCAGTCCAGATGAACTCTACCTGGAGTAATAGGTGCAGTTCTGTGGAGTGGAAATAGTCCTGTAGGAAAGTCCAGTGGTGACGAGATGAGTCCAGTCTTCCTCCAGGAAGAAATCCAGTGGAAAACCAGCAGGGTCCTCTGGTGCTCCCACATCCTTTCGGAGTGGTGCCCTTCAGACCGAGCTGTCCTGTTCCCTGCTGTTCCCCAGGAAAAACCTGCTGCCCCCTTTGGTTTCAGTCAAGTACTCATAAGTACCCAGCAATTAATTGCCTAGCAAAACCACCAGGAAAAAAATTCCACAAAGACAAAAGAAACAGATCCAACCCCCAACAGTGAGGTACAGCTGTGGCTGATGCACTGTGGGTTTTGGGTGTTTCTGGTGCCATTTTGTGGACACTGAGTTATGACTTTTGTTCTCTGGCCACTGGTCCAGCAAGCTGAGCAACTGGTGTTGCCAGCCCCTTGAGGAGAGCTCAGGAGTCCTGATGGCACTAAATACCTGCATTTAGGCCATGGAATCCCACCCCATTTTTGCTCTAACGTACAAAATAGGCAGCAGTCACCTCCCCTGAGATAAACCACACTAGGAGCTGAATTTTCAGTGGAAGAAGACTCCTGCACCCTATCCTTGTACAGCACAACACAACAAATATGAGGACTGTGCTCTTTGAAGCAGTTAGGCACATACCTGGGGATTTCAACTGCTTGGGTTCAAAGCATGAGGGCAGCCTCCATTCCTGTGCTGTATCTTGTCCTAAGAGATCAGAGCAGTAGCAGCCCAAAGATTTTGGGGTGAGTAGGGATGATGGGGATGGCTATTCTGCTCCTTAATAGCTGCTGTGACCTCTCTAGACCTCTAAGCTGTAGGACAGCATGGGTTCTTTTTCCCCAATAAGGGGATAGCTTTGTTCTATCCTTCATGCACACACCTTTGCCAAAATCTTGAGTTTGTGGCACCAGCTGGGATGACAGAAGTGATGCCTTATTGAGGCAGCAATGAGAGCTGGAATGGTTTTAGCAGGGTTTCTCTGCAATGGGAGGCCCTGTGTCTAATGAGCTGCTGAGCACTGAGGTGTCTCACTGCTTTGGGAGCTATTACTGTAAACACATTCAGGAAGTCATCAGGGCCTGATGCTTCTTGCTCATGTTTGAAGCCACTCTGGTGTCATTGGGGTGTCCCCATTTCAGGTCAATGTTAATGTTCCAGCCCAGCTGTGTGCTGCCTCGTTTCCTCTGCTGTGCAGCAGAGGTTGCATTACCTCTGACACCTGGTTTTGGCAGTCCTGTAGTAACTGTTGGGTGCTAGAATAATTTGTCAGCCAGGCTGGCCTTTTGCTAGAAGAGCTGAACAAAGAGTTATTAAAAAAAAAATTGTCCCAATGATATCCTCACACAACTCCAGCACCTGGACTCTAATGTTTCCCCTGGGATGTTTCCCTGAATAATAGGTTCCACTTTGCAGAGGAGGAATGGGCTCACCAAGGAAAGGGGGCTGCAGTCGTGGTGTGAACCTTGACTGCACATGCTATGAACAATCCTTATTTGCTTTAGAATTTATGATCTCCATAATTTACACAGCCTGTAACTAGAGGTGGCACTGGCATGTTTTTGTTTATCTGGTCTTAAAGGTGCAAATAATAATTTTTCATTTGCTGTCCCTGCCAGTTACCCTGCAGGCTTTTCTGTCTCTTTCAGTGCCACCAGTGATAGAGAAACTGGAACCAAAAGGGAGCAAGTTGTTTGCAGGGCATAAGAAGAGACAGAAATCAGTTTTTTTCTCTCATAACCTCATTGAGAGCTGAAGTGTCTGTCTTGTGCTCTCCATTCTGGGTTGATGGCCTTCCATGCTGTGCTGTTGTGCCTGCTGAGTGCTGTTGGTAGCACACGGAGCATCATAAGGAGCTTTTCATAGTTTTTCCTGCTTTAGAGCAGGCACAGGCAGAACGGGATCAGCTTCACTTGCACCAAAACACAGGATCCAGAGGTGGAGGGGGCTGTGGCTCTGAGTCCCTTCCATCCACCTGGAGACTCAGCTTCCTCCCCTCACCTGCCTGGTGTCCAGCTCTGCTTTACTGGGCCAACTATGGAGGCTGCTGCTCTGCATTTTCTTTATTATTTCCTTGTTACTTCTGCAGTAGAGGCCTAATTTGCTCTTCATTCTTCTGTGATCTCATTAGCTGGTGATTTGGGGCTAATTCTCTGTTCTGCTTAATAGCAGAGGCTTTCAGGAGAAGCAGCTCTCTCAGATGTGCCTGCCCCTTCCCTTCTTTTCCAGACCCTGTCCCTCAGCCAGTCCTCATTGCTGAATGCAGGAATAAAAGTGTATTTGTCAAGTGTGAAGCGAAACAGAAGGCCAAGGATGAAGCAAAAGAGAAGGCTGAGGCTGAAGCATTTATGATAGAACTGACTCAACCCAATGGCAAAAAATTCCAAAGGAATACAACAGTGCTGGAATGGCACGTGTGGAATTCTGGGACGTTCCGATGCGTTGCTAAGAACCAAGTCAGTGAAAAAATGGCTGAAAAAGCAATTAAGTGCTCAGGTAAGAAATCTCTTTTGTCAGAATGTGCTCGGGTGGACCGCTGCCAAGGGCAGTGGGATGTGAGAGGGGTTTTGCTCCTCCCCTTCTCCTGTGGGGAAATCCATTGTGTTTTTCTCCTCTCCATAATCATGTCTATCAATGTGGTGGTTGCCTGCTGCCCATGGGTGTGGATAAGTTCTCTCACAAGGGGAAAAATAAGCTGCTTGGACTCTTCACCTTGGCCTGGAAATGAGGAGGGAAGTTATGGAGGATTTTTCTTCAGGGTTACACTGGTCAGATAAGCATGGCTCAAATGTGCCAAGGTTTAACCACAGATGCAGCAAAAAGACTGAAAGGATTGCATTTTAAATGGGAAGAGTCATGCTGAAAATGATTCAGTAGGCAAAAGAAGTCATCACAGTTGTCATCATCCCACATTAAAGTTTATTGCTGGTTAAGGCATAAACAAAGGACAGATCACACTGGTATGACACTGGGTGTGGTGTTCAGTTCAAAGTTCAGAATTCCAGTGCAGGGCTGGGGAAAAGTCCTTGAATTTGCCAGGCTTGGGTTCATCCCACCCAACCAGGGGTGCTCTGCTGGAAGCATCCTCTTACTCTAGATTCCTGCTGGAGCTGGTGGAGAGTTGAAGGGGAACACAAGACCTGGCTCAGTATTTCCAATTTTTACCTATTTCTGCCACAGTGAATTTAGGGAAAGTCCAAGTCTGAAGGACGGCCCATGGTGTGAGAAGGGAGGGAGCAAGCCTTAAGGCATAAAGGCTTTACTGAATTGATCCCAGGTCAGCTGAGGCTGACTGAAGGGCAAAGAGCTGAGGGACAGGATGGCCACTGCTCTCCTGTGTAGCTGTTGCCTCCTGAATAATCCTCCTGATTTCAAAAACAAAGCTTCAAAGTCAAGCAATGTGGTTTTTTTGAGTGCCTGACCTGATGGACTGCACAGTCCCATTGATATTAGCATTGGGAAGGGGCAAGCAGGATGTGTTGTGGAGTTTGGAGCCAGGTATGAAAGCATGCTGCTGGATTAGGTCTGTTTAAGACAGGGCAAACTATCCCAAACACCTTGTCTGGAGAAAGGAAATGCTGGTCAAAGCTGCCCATGGCAGGACACAAGCCAGGCAAGCACAGGTCTGCCTGCACTGCTGCTATGGGCAGACATTGGCCATCATCTAGACAATTTTTATTTCACTTTTTCTCACCCTTAAGAAATGCTCCTTTATCACGGGGTGAATTGGGTCAGAGAGTTTGGGTTTTTTCCTCACATCATTAACAGAGAAATACCAACAATCTTTAAGGTACAAACATAGCATTTCTCAGACACCAAAAACCCCCTAAGACCATGGAGCACTACTCTTCCTACCCAAACTAAATACCTGTCACATTTTCTGTGTAGTGGCAGGACTCTGCCAGCTCCACAGTAGATTAAAAATCACTCATCTTGCAGTCAAACCTCCTTCTAACCCTGATGCCCTCCGTGAACACTTGGTCCTGTATTTGAGGCCAATCACCTTGAATTTTGACCTTTATAGGCAAGGTAGATTTCAGGTGGGCTTAAGCTCAGCCAGCTTTTCATGGAAGTGTAATTATATCTGAATCTGTCCTGGCTCCTCTTGCACTCATCTGGGAGAAACAGGCACAGAAAAAGCAAAATACACCTTGGTGTAACACTGGCGACTAAAACAAGAGGCAATTTAAATACAGTGAGCTGGCACACATGACAGAATTCTAAGTAGATGTTGTACAAGTTATTTCTTTCCATCTAACATCCTCTTTCATTCCCTTAACTAGGCAAGATGGACTTTTATCTCATCTTAAGCATAGCAGGAGGTGCAGTCTTCTTTGTCATCTTTGTGATTTGTCTTATTTATTGTATCAGAAGGAAGAAAACAAAAAGGAATGAAGTTTATGGTAAGTGTCTAAGGTGCTTTCTTTTGCTATCCAGCCACCTAAAATATTAGAGCTTCCCACTGACAGCAACCCTGTGGTCAGGAGCATTTTCTCTGCAATAACCTGGTTTTAGCATATGGTGAATCTATGTAGATCAGCTGGCATTGCCAGTCTCACTTTGATATGTGCTTTGAGCAAAGCAACCTGAGTATTATTTTACATGATGGCTGTTCTCTTTTGAGTGGTACAGATCACTGCTTCAGCTGTGCAGTGACACCATAGCCTCAGTTCTGGGTTCAGCAGGAATGAAGAAAATGAGTCTGAGAAAATGAGAACTAATATTTTAGTGATTATTTTATGGTGGCTAGGCTCTCTGAAACAGTTTGCTGTGTGTTTAAGGCCAACTCACTGTCTCAAGAGGTAAATCCCTCAATCCCTAAGTTAAGATGAGTGATATTTGAGAAATGATGAGTCAGTGATCAGAAGTCAGTTGGTGTGAATTTACTTAGTGTGAAAATTAATGCTGGCAAAAGGGCTTCCAGGTGTCTGGAAATGCCAGCACGGGCAATGCAGGGCAGAGTGCTTTGATGTTGCTTCCTGGGGTTCAGTAACCTCCAAAAGGGACAGAGCAGCTCAGGCTGGGGGTGTCCATCAATGTCTCCCTGTTAAAGCTGGTTCCCCCAAGAGACAGGGCAGAGCTGCCCCAAACGCTCCAGCTACCTTGATCTCCACCAGGAGATCATGTTGGCCTGGGAGGTGCAGGCAGAGGTGATTTTTGCTCTTCACTGGTACAGCAGGGCCACCTGAGAGTGTCAGGTTAAAACCCAATATTTGTCTTTTTCTTGCTTGGGCCAAGGAGATTTCCGTGTCTTTTTGCCTTCTTGGTTTGTGTCTGACCGTGGGGTGCTCGTGTTGTTGCAGAGGAGGAGCGAGTGATGCGGACTCTGCCCGTGGCCCGAGAGAGGGGGATGCAGGAGCTGCCTCAGAGCCCATCCAAGCCCACCCCGAAGCAGCTGCGAGTGCAGCAGCGCCCGCTGCCCCCGCAGCCCCAGGAGCCGCAGCAGCCGCGGCCACAGCCCCGGCCCCGCACGCAGCCACGGACTCCAAACCCCCCGAGACAAAGGCCCTGAGAAGACATCCCGGGAGAGGGGATGTTGGTCTCTCTGCTCCACTGTTCACTGGGAAAAGTTTGTGACATCCAGGAGCCCCTCCTGCCCGGCCCTGCGTAACGCTCAGCTATGAAAAGGCGGCTTTCCTCGAAGAAAATTAGAGAGAGCGTCAAATGGAGACGAGGAGACTCAAGGTGATGGCCATTCATCCCTGTGGCCATTTTTCTTCCTGTTAGGATATGGATATGGAGCACTGAGCCCTGAAACCTGTGTCTTTCTGTGGTTCACTTGTTTTTACTGCACCTTGTTGTTGTCATGGTTTTTGGATGGTTTTCACCAAGAAGAAGCTAAAGCTCTACTGAGACAAAACAGACCTATGGCTCTTACACGGTTTTATCTCCTGCTCCACATTAGGACAGCTCTCTGGCTTCAGCATCAAATACGTGGCCTCCTGGACCAAAAAATAGTTGTGTATAATTAAATACTTGTCTGAGGTTGAAAGGATTTGTGTCATATAATGCAGAGAAGAAAATATTGACAGGACATGTGAGAGCCTTGAAGGACCTGTGTTGGAAAAACACAAATGGAAAAGGGAGAACTTTTCCCTTTTTTCCCTTTCTACACTGTGTTTAGAAAAGAAACTGTGGGCTTGAATTGCAGCAAGGGAGAGTTAGGTCAGTATTTTATTTTTCTTTTTAATGAAACACTGAGAGAGATTTCTGGGAGAGGTTCTCCAGCACTGGGGTTTCAAACGGTGGATGAGACAACACTCTGTGAAGCCTCTTTGTCCTGACAAGGGCCAGGAAAATGTGCTACACAGGCTCTTCAGTGACAGTTTCAACTTAGCTTTCTGTGACCTTTAGGCAAATAAAACAAACCTTTATTCTCAGAATAAGTCTGTGTAGCTATACAGGCAATTTTTTTTTTTTTTTTGCTTAGAAGAGGTCTGCAAAGCATTATAAACCACCGACCAGTAGGATTACTGGTGGCACTGTCTCAATTGTCAGGGGTTCACATCTCAGGGCCTCCTGCTGAAGGTGAGGGACCACGTCTCTTGATTTTGCTGGTAACACCTCAGGGCACGATAGAGAGCTGCTGAGAGATCTGCATCCCCAAGGCAGAAGCTGGACTGCAATAACTGCACCTGCATCACCTTCCACGTGCTGGACACTGCTTGCTCCTCTGGGCCTTGGGGGTGTCCATAGCTGCCTCTACAGGATGGCTGAGGAGCTGAGAGCACAGGCCTGTTTTAGAGCAGTGTCTGCATGGGAACACTGACCCATCTGGGCTAAAAGGCAGGGCAGGTGGAAAAGGAGAGAGCTACAAGAGCCCCAGAGCATGAGACCTGCAGCCAGTAGCTGGTGTGTCAGGCAGAAGAGCACCTAATACCTCTTTCAGGCTGGCTTATCCCCAGTGTGCTGGGGGAGATAAAAGAGCCATGCTTTGTTTCTCCTGAGAAATATGACTATTTTTATCTTCTGGTATAAGGACAAGGAGGCAGCTTGTCAGAAGAAGGAAGCCTCTGCCTCCTCCAGAGCTCAGTCGCTTCACTTGAACTCTGACAACAGGAACAGCCCTGGGAATGCCACTTGCTCTCTTGCCTTAGCTTTCTGCAGCTGGTTTTTGGGCTTTTGCTATTTAAAATTGCGTTTGGTAAATCTTTCATGGTTTATTTTGTAACATACCATATGCTATATCCCTGTACTGAATAAATAAAGAGAAGACTGGGTGCAGAGGATCTTAGTTCACAGCTGTGCTGGTACTTGAGTATCTCACTTTGATACAAAGGAGGCAACAAAAACAGTTTGGTCCCTGAGCCACAGAGGCAGGGCTGCAGGAGGTGTCACACCATCCCTGGGAGGTGCTGGGCTGCTGGTGTGGGTGAACACAGCTGCTCTGCCTGTCCTGTGCTGCCAGAGCTTTACAGGTGCTGCTCTGTGGTTACAGGGGTGGGGGTCCTTCCTGGGAGTGAGGGAGGGTTACTGGGGCCTGAGAAAGAAGATTTATCCCCTTTGGGTTGATTTACACCAAAACACAGTCCTTGGCAGGCAAGAAAATACTACTAGCACAGAGGATGCCTGTGCAATGAAAAACTCACCAGGGCAATACTTATTTTTTATTTACTCCTTTTCTTTTGATAGCCAATCAAAAGAAAATTTTTGTCTCATGGTACAAGTATTGTCCATTGCAGCACATCAGGAACAAACATGAGACGTCACAAAACCAGTGATGACTATCAGTGCTCCATGACACATTCAGAAAAAATGCTGACTTATCAAACAAGCACCAAGCAGAATTTCATTTTTCTAAATGCATGCCATGGGGCATTCAAATCTCAGGCTTTTATGCTGTAGTGGATGTTTCAGTTCTGGAAAATGAGCTGACATTGGGACCTAAGACATAACAGGATGTGCTTGGCTCTGGTGGTTCCTTTCTTGGTTCTTCTTTTGTAGATGCATCTACCACTGAGTCATGAGATGAAGCATTTTTTCCTACTCTTCTTAAGGGGGATGAGATGAGATGATTGATGCTGATCTTGTCCTTTTCTGTCTGCTTCCTCATCCCTCCTGTTTGGAGAGCTGCAGTTTCTGCTGCCTGGGTGTTAGCAGGGATCAGTTTTGCTTGGTGATGTGCTCCAGAGCCAGTGCTGAAGGAAAGGGAGGGAGGCTCAGCCCATGATCAAAGCAGGTCTGTGGTTGTGCTGTGGTCCTGTAGCACTCACCACATGGGCAGACTGAAGAGCAATGGTTGGTTCTGTAGAAGATACAAATCTTCTATCCCAGCATCAATCCATGTGGAAACAGCAGCACTTTCTGCCCAAACTTGGCCTTTCTAGTAAAGTAGGCAGAACCTGCTTGTATCTGTTGGCTATTGGCCTGTCCAGAGGGAGTTCTCAGGCTTCTGGCACAGGCAGTGGGGGAGACACCCTGATAATTTAATTTCTAAACTAAAGACTCTAACTAAAACTCTGAGCCTGTAAAAAGTCAAGTAGGAAACCATAGTTAGTACAAGCCTTTCTTGAGATGTTTGCCAAAATGATGCCATGGGGAAAAGACACTGATTTTGTCCTTATTCTGCAACAGGTATTCATGTGCTGCAGCTGATAATGTGAGAGGTCTGGCCTCGGGATTTTGGATAAGATCAGTTTGTAGCAGCTATCAAGCTCATGAAATAGCACTGTTGGGCAATCCTATCTCATGCTGTGGGAAGAAAAATAAGAGTTAATTGAAGGACAGCACAGTAAGAGGCCCTGTGCCAATGAACTGGCCTCCTGGTCTCCTCTGTTAACCTCATCTCAGAAGAGCAGTGCCAAACCAAACCTTCTCACTCTCTCCCCCAGCAAGGTGTTCCTTCCCTCCCTGCAGGTGGGAGTTTACCACTGGACCTTTCCTCATCCTTCCAGCCTGGCTGCCTTGGGCCATGGATCAGCAGAAGTGTGGGAGCCTTTCCCTCCCTCAGAGGTGCAGCTTCAGCCCTTACCCTTTCAGAGAGGTGCCAGACCAGCTCTTGAGGGCTTCTGGTGCTTGTTCCAAACTGAAATTCCCCTTGGCTCTGCTACAGCCCCCTCACCAAGCTGCTCTTCCTTTGTGAGGGGGAGTTGCTTTCTCCCCAGGAACAGCAGGGACATGGATGAAGGAGCTTTCCCAAAGCATGACATGGCTGCTGCTCCTCTGGACATTCTGGTGGGACTGGGAAGGTGTGGAAGGGAGCTGTGAGCAGAAAAAAGAAGGCATGTGAGGAGCTACCTCATGTCATGATCAGTAAAACATCTGCCAGCTACTGCCCAGGGCTTCCAGGCTGGGGCTCAGGGATAGAGGAGGAGGGCAGGGATCAGCTGAGCTGGCCCAGTGAATAAGCCAGGCTCTGTGCATGGGGCATACAGGACAGCAGGACAGGTGAAGAGGATGGGCAGGCACAGAAATGGCTCCTTGAAAAAATGAGCTGGATGATCAGGAAGCAGGATTTGAGTCACATAACTTTGTCACACTCTCAGTCCTGGGGTGTGGCTTTTCTTTCTGTGCAGAGCTCCCATCTGAAGTGCATTTTACCCTTTGGGCAGAGCAGGGGCATTACTGTCTATTCTAGTTTTCCTTTCCTTCAAAATGCCCATTTAGGATGGTTCATTCTTCCTCTTTGAATGACATCTCAGGACTCCACCTATGCACATGTCAGCCTACGGGAGGAGAGGGGACTTCCAAGGTGTCCTCATAGCTTCAGAGCATGGCTCCTCATGATCATGCCTACCCTGAGAAACTCCTCTCTGGGTTGCTTTGCTGTTGGCTGCCTTTGCCAGTGCTGTCAGGAAGGATTCCTGGCTCTGGAAGGAACCTCTTGGCTGCCTTCTGCCATGGAAAGTGCCCAGCCTGTGCCTACTCCCCTTTCTGAGTCTCGCTGAGCACGTGGTGAACCCCGGGCATGGAGCCCATGGTGCTGTGAGGCCCTGCTAAGGCAATGTTTGATCCTGCCCAGCTGCCTGCCACCAGCAGTGACCCCAGTGAGGTGCCAGAGCCTCGCCTGCCTTTGCTTTGGGTGCTATTGTTCGACAGTTTCTGCCTCGGGTGCATCTGAAGCGGAGTTTTGAGACAACAGGAAGAGATAATGCCACAACTGAGATGCTCATTGGTTGTGTTTCCCACACACTCTTTCTGCCTACATAAAAACAGCAGGCAAGTGTTTCAGGCTGCTGCCTGGCCTCCCACACGAATGCCTGCTTTCATTTGCAGCCCTTTGGTGTGGCAGGGGCAGGCGAGCGAGCACGGCGCAGAGGCAGAGGGGTGCGAGGAGAGATGCTGTCCACTGAGGGGAACAGCTCTGAAACAACACTGCCTGCAGGCATCCCCTGGCTGCATTTCCCTGTTTACCACTCCCTGGCTCAACAGCAGTGAAATGGGGACAGGCAGTAGGGCTGGTGCATTTGGAGAAGCTGTAGAGCCCCGGGATGAAATGTCTGGGACCGCTGCTCTTAGCAGCCGGGATGAGGCAAACCCCTCTGCTAAAGCCAAAGCGAGCTTTCCCATGAATAATGGCAGTGAAATAAGGGCACACTTGTTTGCCAACAAGTTCCTATGGAAGGGTGGCCTGGTCTCCAGCTTTTCTTTCATACAACATGCATGCACATCACGTGCTTCCACCATGGGCTCTCTGCAAAGCCTGTGTCAGTGCCTTCCCCGTTTGGCTGGGAGCCCCAGAGCCCCCTGTGCTTGTTGGCAGGTTTTCTGGAGGATCCTGCTGGCCAGTTCCTAGAAAGGAACTCTGTGCCAGGGCACTGGGGGCTTGCCCTACTCTGCCTTGGCTCTGCTCTTACTCCTGACTCATCTCACAGTGACTGGTGTGTCCTGTCTGTCCCTTGTGACTTGCCCTGCCCTGAGCAACAGGCACATGGCAAACCAGGGAGAGCAAGGGCAGTCTGTAGGCTTGGGATGCTCCTGTGAGGCTCCTATTTGTATTCCTGCTGGGAATGGGATTTCTCCTCTTGTACGAGAAAGGGAGTACTTGTAGCTATCAGTTTGTGCTGGCACTGCTGTTCTCCTCCATCTCTGCTTTCCTGGAAGTTTTACAGCTGTTAAAGGCACCACCTGAGGGAGCTGTGTCTCCGGGAATGGCTGTGGAATTCCTGGCTGCACAAACAGCAAGGGCAGCTGCAAGGCAGCAGACACACCGGTCACTGTAGTGAGCAATTCTAGTTGGCTTCAGGGATTTCAGCAGCCAGGGCCACTGTAGCACATGGCAGAAGGAGGATGTGGTTCCTACTGCTGGTGTAGTGCTGGTATTTCAAACCCAAAATCAGCCAGGAAAACCTCCAGTGCTCTTCTGCTGACCTTACAGTTTCTACAGAGTCTATTTTTCTCTTAGCCATTTATAAATGACAAAGCTTAAGACAAGACAAGCTTAGCCTAAAGCTATCCACTGCAAAAGAGGAACCAAGTAACATGGAGATTTTTAAAAAGCACTCTCAAGAAGGAAACTTGTCTGCACAGCAAGTGACTCCTAGGAGCCTTTAGGAAAATGGAAATTTTTTTAATTTAGTGGAAATTAAATACCAAGTGTTGAAGGAGTTGATCAGAATCCAAAGTTTTCCAAAGGAGGGTGTGTTTAATAAGGAAGAAGGAATGGAAATAAAAGGTGTCCCCACCCTGTTTCTTTCAGACATCTTGTGTTGCCTAGAAATTCAGGTCACAGGTGGGCTGTCTTGTCTGATGCTGCAGAAAACAGCAAATATGTCCCTGACTGTTGCTGCCAAACTACACTGTCTTATCAGGATCATTCTTGTCCTTCTCACCCTCTTCCTTGGCACAGGTACAGTTTGGCTGGGGTATGCTCTAGGGAAAAGAGGCTGGACATGTATGTCTCTGAATATCAAATGTTACCTGCAGTAGGCCTCCCTCTTGGGAACATTGCATCAGGAAAACTGGATTTTCCTTAAATAGAGAAAAGCATCTCCAAAGTGCCACATGTGCCAGGGTTAGAGGTGATATCTACAACGTGAGGAGAGATATTTCAAGATGGTAACCATAGAAGAACCAGCTGTGAATCTCCTTTGTCTCAAAGCATCTGTGCTAGGGAAGAGCATCTGTGACAGAGCACCTTAGGCAAATGCAGGTGTGATGTCTTATCTGGAGATGAAAAAGTGCTCCATGACCGGCGGGCACCGGAGCAGCTGTCTCAGCTTACTCAACTCATGCACACACACATTAAACAGTGAGAAGTGCTGCTCCTTTCCCTCTCCTGGAGTTTTGAGGGACACATTCTTCTAAAGGCCTCATGAGAAATGCTACAGAAAAAAGGTTTACAGGCCTAGATGGATCGGAAGGGAAGCAAAAGCTCTGCTCCTCCAAGGTGTAAGAGGAAGATGCTGCATCCTTTTGGAAGAAAACTGCTGGAGGAAGCTGGGATGGAAGAAATGGTGCAGATGATTCTTCTCCATGGGACAGGTGAGGCTTAGCCCAGCTGTGCAGACTGCACTGCAGGCGCTGAACCTCTGTGGGCTGAGTCTGGGGATGGCCATGGCTGCCTGGGCCTGGCCACTTGGCCCACGTCCCACGTGGGGCCCGGCTGCTCTGCTCCTTCTCCAGCTCCCAGAGTCCCGGGGCTGCGTGAAGAGCGAGCGGTGGTGTCACGGGGCACTCGTGTCTTGGCAGCAGAAACTCGTCTGCAGATGGAGTGGTGGCACACGGCCAGGAGCCCGGGCCGTGGATCTCTGCCACGGGTCTCTCGGCAGCTTTGGCAGGCTGAACACCTACCTGCTGCCACTTCAGGGTCAGCCTTTTGGTCAGGGACAGCCCAGAATGGGCCAGGATGGATGGCCTACCTCAAATGTGCTGCTGAAGACATTTCCTGGGGAGAATTGTACGCACAAAGAACGGAAATTCCATGCTGGGCCCATTGAGCACCCGGAGCTGTGGGTTCTGGGCTACAGTCTCTTCCTTGGTTGGGGACAGCATGGCTGGAGAGGGGGACACAAGGCTGGACTCAAGGGGCAGCTGGACAAGGGAGCTGCTCAGGAGCTGCTTAGACTCAGTGGAGGAGAAGGGGAATTTGTGGGCTGGCCATACCGTGAAGACAAGAGTTTAGGGATGCAGCACTTGTTAGCCAGTTTGTGGTGCACAGCTCTAGGCAGGGAGGGCAGTTTACAGCACAGAACTATCTAGGAGCTCCACAACAATGCCCTGTGCTGCAGGATTTGTCCCAGATGCTTCATTTAGCTGGGTCTCAGCTGTCTCCAGGGTCCAGAAGGGGAGGCTGCAGGTGCCCTGCCTGTTTGGTGCTGGTGTGACACAAGAACATGTTGGTGCTGTCATCTAGTGGGACCACATGAGCACAGCTCAGCCACGGCTCTGTGCCCTTCCTCCCATGCCTTTTACTCCTCCCTTGCACTAATTCCCATCCTGACTATTAGGCCTGTATTTTGTGGCCATAAAGCTTTTCCTTGAAATAGGCAGTGTAAAAGCTGTTATTGTTACAGGCTTCACACACAGTTTATGTCAGGCTTGTTTATCGCAGGCCAGGATTAAAGGGAGCTCATCCAAACTCTTGAACTCTGATGGCCCTCACATACTTACCCTCAGTAAAGTGTATTGTGTGCCTGTAGAAGAGAAGGAATCAGCCAAATGCACAAACAATAATGGTTAACTGCCCATCTAATTCAGATTTCATTTTGCACCCGAAAAGATACAAGTGATCAAGACTAGAGGCTTCTCCTAAGCTCTTGACTTCTGTTATTTGTAATTGAGACACAAATCACTATTTTCTGCTTGTGATCATCACTACAATCAGTTTCAGGTTTTGGTTCCTCTGGCAGCTGCTCAGACATGTTCTAAGCACTTCCACAACACATGGCAAACCTCCCTGTCTGCTGCCTCGAAATTTCCCAGAGGGTGCATTGAGAAAACTTGTTTTCTGGAAGACAAAAACCAATGTCAGAGGCTCAGAGTTTGGGATATGTTCAAGGCTGAGTGGCAAAAAAAGGGCAGAGGTGGGATTGGGGCCATGCAGCTCATCTTAGGTCTTTCCTGGCTTTGTCCTGTATGTGCCTCCTTGTTCCTCACAAAGCAGAAGGAATCCTGGAACATCTGACACTGCTAATTCTGGTGGAGGAACTGGAACGGGTACCACAGCTGAGCAAGGGGCAACGAGGAAGTGAAAGCACTCTCCCCAAATGAGCAGCCCTGTCAATGTTTTTGTTTTTAAAGATGCACGGATTTCTTAACCTTATTTTAAACAGAACTGTAGAACAACCCATGTGCTACCCTTCCTTCTTACTCTCCTTTTTTTGGGAAACACATGCAGGTTATGTCTGTGTAAATACAGTGTTTATTTTCTGAAGGATTCCTAACTTTATTTCTCTTACTTTGTTCTGCTGTGTAAATCACTCCTTGCCCCCTGGTTAATTATTCCAGCTCATGGTGTCAGCTGTGGAGGCTGCAGAAACTCTGTGGTGCAAGTTGATGGTGAGTAGAGGAAGGTCTTGATGGGATTCTGTTTCCACACATGGGGATCGTGTGGAGGTCATGCAAAAGACAAAAAAGAAAAAAAAACAAACCTCAAATCTTTGGAATCATAGAATCATTTAGTTTGGGAAAGACCTCTAAGGCCATTGAGTCCAACCATTAATCCAGCACTGCCAAATCAATCACTAAATAATGTCCATAAGTACCACACCTACACATCTTTAAAACACCTCCAGGGATGGTGACTCCACCACATCTCTGGGCAGCCTGTTCCAGTGCCTGACCACCCTTTCGGTGAAGAAAACGTTTGTAATATCCAATCTAAACCTCCCCTGGCACAACTCGAGGCCGTTTCCTGTCACTTGTTACCTGGGGAGAAGAGCCCGACCCCCACCTGGCTCCATCCTCCCTTCAGGCATTTGCAGAGGGCGAGGAGCCCCGAGGAGCAACCCCGGCAAGGCCAGGAGAGGGCACCTGGAAACAACTGTTCCGTGTACGGCTCTGCTGCTGGGCTCTTCCCTTTCCCCTTTTATTTTATTTTCGCCTCCTCCTCGCCCCACCTTTTTTGCACAAGCCCTGCGAGCCGTTTTCATCTTCTGGGAGCTCGCAGCTTTGTGCCATCAAAGAAGAGCGCAAAGCTCCGCTCGGTGTGCGGGGAGCAGCCGGCTGCGCCTCTCCTGCCCGCATCCCCTCTCCTCCTGCCCCAAATTCTCTCCCCGACTCCACGCACACGCCCATGCTCGCCCTCATCTAAAACACAGGGGCACATGAGAGGGTATTGTCACCACGCAGCTATTCAAGGGCCAAAACTTGATCCTTCCCCCTCCCCGAAAAGCTCTCCCCCAAAACATGCGGACTTCAGTAAAGGAGCACCTGCGTTCAAACCACGGTAGCGTTTCGAGGAAGGAGAAAAACGCCCCTTTTCATTGAGCAAGAGCATCAGGCTGGAAGCAGTGCCGGGCTTGGACGTCTTTTTGAGCTGCCACTACACCCTGACTTTTGGAACACTCGTTGGAACAGACTGCCCAGTGAAGGGGTTGAATCATCATCCCTGGAGGCATTTAAAAGAAGCTTAGGGAGCTGATTTAGTGGTGGGCTTGGCAGTGCCGAGCTAATGGTTGGACTCGATGATGTCAGAGGTCTTTTCCAACCTAGATGGTTCTGTGACTCTTATTCTTTGTGTTCATAATGGTTGAGTGTTGCTCCCTGAAAATCCAAGTTTTCTGAAGGCTGAAAACACTGAGCCATCAGACTTCAAATCAAAGGTGTCAGGCTGGAGAAATGTTCAGAGCCCTCTGCACTATGGGGTGGCTGGGAGCAACACCAATTTCAGCCAGATTATAAAGCATCTGGCCATTTGTTTGGAGTGAATTTTGACATGTGCAGTCACATTGCAGCATCCCCACCTTGCTTCCCTTCTGGGACCGTGAGCATCCCATGGTCTTTCCCTCTCTCACGTGTGCAGAGATGGACTCTTCTCATCCCCAGTCCCCAAATGTGAGCTGTTTCCTCCTCACTTCTCATGGCTGCTTGCAGATTCAGGCATGAAATCTCTACCAACAAATGCTTTTCACGCGCTCTGCTGTGTGGCTTTGCTGTGTACGCTTACGCCCTAATTGCGTCACTTCCCTGCAACTCCCTTCCTCAGGTGAGCACCCCCCCTTAGTCAATGCATGACACAATAAACATTTCATGTGCCCAGATAGTGCTCATATAACTCACATTACGTGTACATCTTCACTTATTAAGCACAAAGGCACTGCCTGCTCTGTGCTAAATTCATACTACAGGCTGTGTGTATACAGGCGCCTTTTCCATACAACTTCAAGTTTAAAAAATTATTCATTTTCTTTGCACAGGCACACACGTACTTTCCTCTCTCTGGAAAAGACAAGCCTTTGTTGTTAGGCTGTCTTTGCTCCTCTGGTCTTTCTTTCCCCCCTTGTTTCTGATTCTGTTTTCTCTAATGCCTGTCTCTCCTGCTTGTTCAGGCTGTCAGCTAAAGCTGCAAGGTGCTGCAGATGTGCCACTGGAAATCATGTTTGTCCAAGGCATTTTCCTGGGGCGACGTGTGGCTTGTTAAAATGGGCTCTGTATGTGCTCCCTCACTGAATCCCCCTGCCCTATTTTAAGGGTACAAATGCAGCATTTTGACAAAAACACTTTCCTCTTGAGGGATGCTCTGTGCTGTGCTCCGCTGGGAGCTCCCCTCGGGGAGGTGCAATATCCATGCGTGTTGCAAGAGCTAAAACCTGGCAACTGCTTTTGCTGACCCCTGCTGCTGCCAGGATGGACTGGGTGGCTGTACCCAGCCTGCCTAAGCACACCTGTGCCCTGAGTGAGGTGTTGGATGGGTGAGGGCGCGTTGCTCACACACAGGAGCTGAGGGAGAAGCAGAAAGCTGGGGTGCAACAAGCGGCAGCACCGATGCCGAGTGATGTGTGTGGCTTGAGTGGCCAGGAGGGATTTTAGGGTGGCTTGCTGGCATCAGCAAAGGTTTGTGGCTTTTAGGAGGGCACAGCTTGTGGCAGGGGGTCGCTGTTGATGGAATGGGAGCAGGCAGCCAGGCTGTGCTGTGCTGTAGCACCAGGGAAGGGGAGGTCATGGGGGTATCCCCTCACTCCCATGCTGAGTGCTCAGCACTGCACACCAGCCATGCCTGGGGAGGTTTCTTGCACCTCGCTGCTGTCTGGTTTTCCCCAGGGCTCTCAAGGACCAGCCTTTCTGGGGCTCTTGCAAGTGATGGAGTGTCCCTGCCCACAGCTGCCAGGCTCTGCAGAGGGGCAGGTCCTGAGCCCTGGGCAAAGGGCATCAGCTCCACCCAAAGTTCAGCTACTTCCCCAGCTGTGCTCTGCATTTAAATAACAGCTTCCTGCTGCTCAGAGGGAATTGTTTCTGACTGAGGAACCAGAACTGTGAGGAGGTATGTGGATGACACTGAGAAGTGTTGGCTTTATGGGATTTGACTTGTGCAAAACCAGCTTATGGCTTTGCATACCTGAACAGTAGTGCTGACCTCTCCCAGTGCTAAGGCAACATGCAGCAAAAAGAGCTGTGCCACGTGTCTCCATCTCTCTTCCTGGTCTGCATTGACCCCAAATGCATCCACACGTTGTGAGAGGCTCCACTGAAGCAGATGAACAGATATTGACTCACCTGAAAGGGATGTGGTGCAATGTGATGTGTGGGAGGGAGTCCTGAGTCTGAGGATGTCTCTGATTCCTCTGGGGAAGGCACAGCCAGGCTCTGTGGTGCCCCTAAGGGTGGTAGCATCTTGTGCTAAGCAGCATTTTTGCCATGAGAGTGATATTGGGGTGAACTTTTGAGTAAAATACATTCAAAGGTACTGGCTTGTCCCTGCAGTGCTGTGCCAGCAGCACCCTTGACACTCAACCCAGTTTCCTCCCCTACTGGTCTCATCCTGCTGGGTGTCTCACTGGGGTTAGGGTCCTAAATTGGTCATGTGCTCTTTACCTTTTTATATTTACTCTTTTCTCTTCATAGCTGATATGAGGCAAGAAGCAATGTACTGTGCATCCTTCATGGTTTCCTCAGGACAGCTTCTTCAGAGAAGTGACACCAGTGCTGCTTCCAGTTCTATCCTTCCTTTCATGCCTTTGTCCCAACCTTATGGTGAGTCACAACAGTTGTATTTATGTCTGACAGAGCCAGGTTTTGCATAAGCTGTTTTATTTTTTAGTGAGCTCTCTCATCTGCTCAGTCAGGCGATGGCAGCTGGTGCTACCACGATGGGGAGTATCTTCAGCTTGCTCTGCTCTGCCTCTCCTGCCTTGTGTACACTAAAACAATGGCTCTGGCTCCCCACCCCCAGCAGCTTGCTGACCTGGAGACCTCTGGGCATAAACAAAGCGCAGCACTAGTGGAAAATTGGTGCAGCCCCCAGAAGGTCCTTAGGAAACACGTGAGCCCGGGTGGAGGCAGCTGTTCTGAGTGGGAAGGCAAGAGGCTTGCCCAGATGATGCAGAGCAGAAGGGTGAGCCAGAGCTGGAGCACATTGTTTGTCTTGTGGCCGAGAAGATGAGTGGTTTGGGCTGGATGGGGGTCAATGGTGCTCGGCTGTGTTTTGTGGAGAGACCTTCAAGGCAAGCTTAAAGAGCTGTAGATGTCAGGTCTTGGCAAAAGGATGTTGGAAAGCCCACAGCCCCAGGGGGCTCATAGGGCAGCATGTTGCTGTTTTAACCATTAGCTGAGCCTTTGCACAAGTTTCCTGTCACCTGCAGTTTTATGTTCAGGGGGAAAGGTACAAACCCAGTACACAGGCAGTTGCAATTGCTGTCTGGTATACAGCTCCTCCCTTTGCTTCTGGACTGGCATTGTGGGACAGAAAAGCATTCAGGCTACCCAAGGAGAGAAAATCTCTTCTGTACAGCCCCTTGCTTCCTGAGGAGATGATTCAGATTTGAAAGGCTGTTTCTAACATAATCTTTCCTCTAGGGTCTGGGCTGGGTGTGACTGTGGACACTGTGAAACACATGTGTTAAGCAAGGTGATTTGTTGGTGCTAATGGGGAGGCTTTTTAGCTTCCTTAGGAAATCCAGTTAGGCTCTGCATGTGTGTTTTGGGGGTAATCTGGATCACACACTGAAAGCCCTCCCTCATACCACTGCCATGGCTCTGAGGCTCAAAGCAGAGGGTGAGGCAGCATCCTCTTTGTGAAGTGAGTTGAAATGGTTCAGCTTCCCTTCAGAAGTTTCTGGGTGACCAGCCATGTTAACACAGCTGCAGCTGTGTCTCCACAGGGATGTTGTTTTTACAAGCTGAAACCAAGAACAATTCCCTCAAAGATGCACTGAGGATAAAAGTGATTATGTGGTAAAGACCAGTGCTGTCGCTTGAGTGGTGCTTTGGCTCAGACCTCTTCCCTCAAAATTGGAGAGCTGTAGGATCAAAGCTTAATTTAGGCTGAAAGGGACCCCTTGGAGGTGATCTAGTCCAATCCCCAGTGAACCCCAAATGCAATGAGCAGACTGTAAGGCATCATCATGTTTCTAAGTAGAGAAACTTTGAAAATAAATCTTTTCTTATTGGGGTTCAGTGGGACTTACGTGGTAATAAAAGAGGGGCCAGAGGTTTGTTTGGCTGAGGATCACATCCAGACTCTTGGAGGCCCAAGTCACCCTCCAGAACTGTGGTGATGCTGGTCCAAGCATGATCCCTCAGTTCATTATGAACAATTCTGGTGCCTTCACCACTCTCAGCTATGTCTGTCTGGGACAGTGTGCTCTGTGCCCATCATCACGGTTGGCTTTCCTGGCTTGGACTGGATAAATCATGACCCCTCTTTGCCCCTCTGCAGTGACTGTGTGGCAGTGGAGGAGGAGGCACAAGAGCTGCATCACCTGCTGGTTTGACCTCCTGGTGAAGGAGGGAACGTGGTGTGTGGGGCAGGCACATGTGGACATGGACACTGTGAGGAGGCCACCACTGATGTTCTGTGGCTTTGCATGGGTGGTGGTTTTGCCTTGCTGTTGGTGCTCCCTTCTCCTCATGGTGTCCTGGCACCTCTCCTCCCACCCTTTTGCAGCCAGGAGAGGAAAGGAGAGTGCTTAGAAACCTGCCTCTTTGCAAAGCAAACACTCCAGCTGGCTGGAAGCAGTTGTGTCCTGCCTGACCCTTGGTAGGAGGTGCATCTCGCTTCAGAGAAGGTTAATGCATCCAGCATTTCTGCTCTCTGGATCCCAGAGCACATATGTTTGGAGCCCAAACCCTTCCCCAGACCTCCCAGGTTTCCATGAGTTTGCAACTGTGCTTCCTGCTACTGGTTGGTGTGGACGTATGAAAGGAACAAATGTTGGATGTTATTTAGCACTTCAGTCAGGTCGTGCTGCAGCCAGGAAGCACCATGGCCTGTAATGGAGAACATATGGGATCCCACACAAACACCCTCACGCGCTCCATCCTTGTTTGCCTGCCTGTAAAATGGAAATAATAATTCAGTACCTCAAAGGAGAGCAGTGGGCCTTGCTTAATGAACTGATTTGCGTAATGCTCACAGACTTTCATCCAGGAGGGGTGGCAGGAGAGTGTCGTGCTTTTAGTGGCAGCAGCGTTGCCAGTCTGTCTTCTTCCCTTGCTCCTAGTGGGAAGGAGATGCTGGGTGGCCTGTATGGATGGCAGGCATTGGAGCACAGTGGCCCCTGACCACACAGGGATCTCTGGGGGCCCTGCTGTACCAGATGGGGACATTGCTGCAGAGTGACCCATCTGTGCCCACCTGCACAGTGGCTACCCCAGAGCCCTTGTGGGGACACTACTCAGGGTAAGATCAGTCCCACCCAGGGAGCTGGATGGTTTCTCTATCCCTGTAGCCATCTGTGTCTGTTTCTCAGTGGTTGTGAGGAAAACTGGATCCCTCCCAGGCAGCCGTCCTTGCACATGCGTGCTCTACATCAAATGCTTGCTCCAAGAGATATGAGTAGCATGGAAAAAAGTCATCTTGGAAGATAGGAATATTTCCCCAGATAGCAACATAAAGTAAAAGCCAAGAATATCTTTGTTTATATTTTCCTCTTCCTCCTTCTTATTTTTTTATGTGAGAGTTTTTATTTTGCCCAACTTATCTTTATCTTAGAGCTGGTTTTAAAAAATGATTTTCCTTTTCCATACTGACCTTTCTGAGGCACATGAAAGGAACAGCCTTTAGAGAAGAGAGCTGGTTAAGCCAGAAACGCCTTCTGCCTTCTCTTCTTCTTCAGCCAGGGCACTGTGTCTTCATTCCCTCCATCCTTCAGTCTTGCTGTTGATTTCTAGAGAAGGAGAAGGGCTCCTTTCTGCTTCCTGGTTGACAGGCTCTAACACACACACACACACACACACACACACACACACACACACACACACACACGCACACACTCCCTCCCTGTGTTGGTTGATGTTTTCTTGCTCTCTTTACTCCTGCTGAGCCCAACACACTGATGAGATGAGCCTGAGGTTCAAGACCTTTCAGGAATGAAAGTCTGGGCTCCTGTAACACAGGAAGTCCTCTCCAGTCTTCAGTGGTAGAGGTTGTAAGAAGCTCTCCTGGTGCCCAAATCCACCTGAAAAGCAGGGTGACCGAGCTGGACTGTGACCAGTGGTGTGTGCCACTGGTCAGAGTCTGTGTCTCCCACCATTTCAGCATGGCCTGAAAAACTGGAAGTATGACCACTCCACATAGAAATTTCCATAAAACCCCAGCTGCTGCTACCTGGCCATGGAAAATAAATGTCTGGGAGAGCTTCTGGGGCCAAGAGAGCAAGAGAGGGTCCCTGGCACCCCCCGAGAGGCAAGGATGGGGTCAGCACTGTAGCTGAACTCATCCTGCAATCCTGTGCTGTAGCTGGAGAAAATCTGTCAAAGCTGAGATGCACTGAGCAAACCAGCTCACCAGTAAATGAAGTGGCATTTTGCCAGAGAAATTTTTGCTCAGCAGAAACCGTGTGGCTGCATCTGATATGGACTCTGTAAATGGCCATTAGACTGTTGCAGATGAGAGTGATATAATTGAATTTAAGGAAAAGGTTTAGGAGGGAGTAAACTTTTTTTTGCATAGTTTCCCAGAATGACTTTTTTTTTTTCCCCTTCAATTGGTAGCTGAAAATGTCAATAGGATGTAGTTAATACCTGGAGACAAAAATAAGAACTAAGGGAGGGCAAATGAGAAGGAAAACTAGAGATGTCCATCTTCACTAGAGCTGGGCGTATGTAGCAATAAACGTTCACAAAATGTGCTTGTGAATAAAACATGCAGCCTGTCTTCCTTAGCGATTGTGACCCATTTTATTCCCAAACACTCCGCTGAAAAAGAATTTTCTACCCACAAAGATGTTCACGAAAGCAAGCTATCTTTTGGAGTAATGTGAATAAATATAATTGAATTCTCAGGCTGGTGTTTATTCTCAAAGCCAGGCTGAAGAGCCCTATCAGTTGCATAATAGGCTCGTGGAACAATCCGATGTGATTGCAAATAACTCGCGATGAGGAGGGGAAGTCACCTAACCAGAAGCGACTCAGGATGAATTACATGACCAATGGCACAACATAAATGCTGAGTGAGGAGTAGGATATTTTCAGCAGAAGGGTCTCAGCTCAGCCATATGTTAAAATGCCTTCACACAAAGTGCTTGTCAGGCACTGGAGCAGCGAGCCCGCCCGTGAGCAGCCAGGCTGCCGGCTGATAACGCGGGGACAGATAGCGGCGCTGCGTTTGTCGGAGGATTTATCTGCAGTGGGCAACTTGATCAGCTTTAATCATATGTGACAGCAATGTGAGGTCTGAAGTTGTGGTCAATCAGTTTGAATTAATCCCTCCATCAATGTCACTGAACTGAAGATCAGGGCAAGTTGGTGTTGTTTTCTCACTTAGCCCATCACCAGCAGGAATGGCTCTCCCTGCCTGCAGGTGATCCCACCTTTCCTGTGCTGGCCTACATTTCATTTTGTGAGCCTTCCCTGGCCATGGTATCAGGGGTGGAGATGGAAATGAGCTATTGATTCACACAGAGTCTGTTCACCCCAGCTATTGCAAAGTCTTCTCCCAAAGTGGGTTTTTTGTGTAGCAGCAAGTTGCATTTCCATACGCCCAAAATGCCTGGGCTTTCCCAGCATCTCCCAGATGGCTATTACACATTAAACTATAATTGCACTGTCAGGGAGTTTTCCTTTCTGATGGTCTGCCAATGCGTTCCTTTTCAAAAAATTATATCTATTGAGGTTAGCAGCTCGGGCAGGAAACAATCCAGACAAATGCAGGCTGCCCCATCCTCGGGCCAATTAATCTGAACCAGATATCCAGTGAGAGGGTGACGGCGGAAATGCTGAATGAGAACTGTGGGGAGCACAGGGCAATTTAGCTGGGCTGTAAACTTGCAATTGAGATGCTTGGCAGCATCACTTGGTGATTATGGGCTCTGGAGAGGGCACAGGAGGACTCTGCTGCAGTGGGCAAGCGAGGATGGGGTTTACGGGCAGCAACTACAATGCTGTTGTCCTTCAGGCATGCCAAGGCCAGCTCCGTATTGACAAACTGCTGAGCATTTCTGGAGGGAAGGCCAGCAAAGTGCTAGGCTGGAACAGGATTCCAGTGAGAATAACCTGTTGGCAGAGTGCAGGAGAGGAGCCTGCATTGCTCAGACCCAGCAAGCAGCTTGCTGTGCAGCACAGTGCTGGCTAAAGGTGCTTGGTGATGCAGAGAGCACCTGCATTGAGAAATTAATGGAATATTAAAACACCTCTTTTAAGGCAGAAACACTTCTAGGAAGCTGGGTGGCTGCCTAGATGGGGCAGTGGGACTGCAGAAGAGCCCATGGGTAGGGAAGTTGTGAGCAATTTATTCCTCTGCTCTGGAAACTCAGCGGTATGTAGTGACTGGCAATTCCTGGCAACCCCATGGCAGGACAGTAAATTAAGAAAACACAGTCTAACTTAAAACATGGCAAAGCGAAGAGGCAGAGCCATGTATTTCATTTTCCTTATTCCATCTATGAGGATTTAAGACCTTCTGGCTTAGAAAGAAATGAAAAATTGTTCCGAATGTTTCATTTTGACAATACTGAAATGAAATCTTTTGGCTGCCTGAAGAGTTGCTTGGTCACTCCTCCCCCTTTTTTTTTTTATATTTCCTTTTTAAAAAAAAAATATCATCACCTATCCAGGCTGTGACAAGCCCATGAAGATTTTGGTGCCATCAGCTCTGCATATGTGTCAGAAAAAGCATTGCCAGTTGTATTCAGGTGCAGAGTCAGGTGATCAAGGACATGTCATGGGATGAGGGCATGAATTTCTCCAAGAAACACCATGAAGTCTGTGATCAGCTCATAGTAATGAATGTTAACCAAATGGGGAGGAATGTGTATAGAAAAAGTTTGATAGAGAGGTCTAAGAGAAGGAGACTACCCTGAAATAATAATTGCCTTTTCACTACAGGCTGATTTGGAAAAAAAAAAAAAGCATTTTTACTCATTCTCTCTCTCTATCCTCCTCTCCCGTTTGATTTGTAGTTATAATACAAATAACACAATATCTATAAACCCTCTCTCAGTAGTGCCATTCCTGACCCTGCATGAGAAAAAAACCCTCAAAGTAACAGAAAACCTTAGGCAAAAACGTTCAGGAATGGATAGCATGTGATATTATGTATAGATTTTAGTCCTTCTAGGTGAGTTATATGAAAATGAATTGGATGCAGCAGAGAGGTCAGCAAAAGCTGTTGTTAAAAGCTACTCTCTTTCAAGATACATATAAAACCTCCTGAACAGATTCCCTTTATGAAATATAGAGCTGAAAGGATGGGAGCTGCTATCCAAATTGCAAACGGTGCAAACAGTGGGTCAGGAGAGGTGTGACCAGAGGAGAGAGTAACTGAGAGCAAGCACAGGAGGCCACTGCAGAGCACCAGAGGGAACTGCATCATTTTGTGCAGAAAAGCCACAAAAGTGTCACAGAAGCAGATAAAGGAGGATGTAAGCAAACATCAAAGAAGGGCTTGTAGCACTGCTTTAGAGAGTTTTAGGGGAAACAATCCTGAAAGAATGACTGGGAAATCTCTCCTTTGTTTCTCTTCTGTGTTTAGGGAAACAGGCTTTACCACTGCTTGCATCCACAGCTCTGCCAAGGAGAGAGGGAAGTGCCCTGCTGCAGGACAGGCAGGCTGTGAGGACACAGCACCAGGTGTGGGGGTTGCTGAAGGGCAGCCAGGGAACTCGTTTTCTCTCTAATCCCCTGTTCCCCAGTTGCTCAAAATGTTTGTCTTTCAACCAATGGTCACTATTCCAGCCTGGGTCTGTGCAGGAAGGAGACTTTATCTGGAAAAGAAATGTGGTTTAACCAATTATGAAGAAAGTAGTGATGTTCTTAGCAGATTTTTGGCCAAAACCCCAGAGGATGAAAGCCTGAAATTAGGCAGGGAAGTAACCTCTGCGATGAAGACCTCTCTCAGCTTATGTCTGCAAAGTTGACTTTTTCTTGAGCACATTTTGATTGCTTTAAAGTCATGTACTGTGTGTGCACTGTACTTTTTTCTGTGGCTAAGCTCTCAAAGTGAGCATCTGAACAAGGCTTTGCAGTCTGCATGAGTGGCTGATTTCCCTGCACAGTGATAAGTCTGGTTAAATGTATCATGGGCTGAGCAAAATGCAGACAGAGCCCCAGCCTGAACCCCTGCCAAGACTGGAGAGGGACAGAAGACCCTGCACTGCAGCTCCTGGTGGAGCTCCCAGGGATGGGGCAACCACAACTTCTCTGGGTGACCTGTTCCAGTGCTTCACCACCCTCACAGTGAAGAATTCCTTTCTAATATCTAATGTAAACCTGCCTTTTTTCAGTTTGAATCCATTCCCCCTTGTCCTGTCACAAAGTTCCTCTCCATCTTTCTTATGGGCTCCCTTTAGGTATTGGAAAGAAGGATGTGAGGTGGACAAGAGATACAAAAGCCAAAGCTCTGGGAGGTGGTGAAATATGAGGAATATTCTGCTCCTTGGAAAACAGACATGATATCCACAGCTACTTCTGGTATGCAGCAGTGCTTCAGAGACATGCAGACCAAAATTCCTACGTTCCTTATGTTTTTCTTTAAAATAATAGACAAAATTAAAACAAACCTTCCCTTCCTTGCAAACTAGAGATGAAATGTTGGATGCAGCTCCCCACAGACAGCAGCTTTGTGCAGGTGGCCATCAGCAGCCCCTGGGCTAGGGGGAGGAGGGTCTCAAGCCCCACAAAGGGATTCCTGGGTGTGACAAGGGGGGGCTGTCACAATCTCAGCCTGCTCTTGGGCTGTATGCAGAGGTGTGTGGGGAGGAAAAGTGGGTGCCCTCAGTGCCCCCCAAGAGCCAGGGCAGGCTGCTTGACATTTTTCCTGCTGAGTAAGTCATCAGAGAAATCTCTACTAGAGCCTGTCTTTCTGGATCTCTCTACCTCTTCCCTTGCACAGCCCACTGCATCCTCCTTCCCCCGTGGGCAGGGGTACAGCATCCTCAGAGGGCTGGGTAGCACCTCAGGACCTGTGGGAGGTCAGTCTGGGGGCCTCTGTCATGTGCTGCAGTCCTGCTCTGGCTGCAGAACAGAAAGGGGAACAGGAGCTGCCGGTGCTGTGTCTGTCATCCCGTGGGATGGGAAGCTCAGCCTGAACCAAAGGGGCCATTTAGCATTGTGAATTATTGAGTGCTTTGCAATGTGGAGGAGCTGAGTGAGTCAGCTGAGGTCGGGCAACCTGTGCTCCATTTTTAGAAACACGGGCTGACCAGGGACAAAAACACCCCTGCAGCCCACCAAAGCTGCTCTGTGCAGGCTGGAGCCCCTTGCAGCCAGGTGGGGATGATGTGGGGGTGGATGGGAGGTGATGCTGGGGGTCTTACTGGTGGCAAAGGGGGAAGGGATGCACTCTTCCTCCAGGGATGGAGAGAGGAAACTGGGCAGTGAGCTGTGAGCACACTGCTGGTGTTTAATATTTATTAATGACTTGGAAAAGTGGGGGAAGCAGTGAAGCAGCAAGTTTTGCAGATGGCATGAAATAATTTAGGATAGAGAAGACTGTGCAGGCACCCAGTGGGACTTACCCAAGGTAAGGGGCAGGTGACTTTTGCTGCTGACACACACGGTGGGGAAGGCTGCCTCGATGGTACTGATGCCTCTCTGGGTTCTCAGTCAACCACAGCTGCCTGGGTGATGATGGGGGGAGGCTGGGTGTCACCACACACAGCTCACTGGGAACATCTGCTCAGTCTGCAGCAGCTGGCTCAGAAGAGAACAAAATGGCTGGCTATATAAAGAACAGCATTAGAAAAAAAAAAAAAAAAAAAAAAAAAAAAAAAAAAAAAAAAAAAAAAAAAAAGAAAGAAAAAAAAGCCATGCTGAAAATACCACCTTTCTGCTGTCTAGGCAGAGCAGGTGAATTATGGACTGGAGACATCCTCTTGTTGCACGAGTAACAGATGAAGAATGTGGAGCAAAATCAAGCAGAGAAAGTGATGGATGCAGAGAGGCTGAAAATAGTGACTGTCTTGTTCCCACCTGTATCAGCAGGATTGAGGTGAAGTGTTTGAAAAACAAAGGCAAGTCAGTTTATCCCCCTAAATGAGCCACAATCAAAGAGACATCCATGGACAGTGATGGCCAAAATGGCTAATGTGGGCCATAAATGGATGGATTCTTTTCAGCTGTGTAGCATCAGCCTTGGGGGTGAGAGTGCAAGATACACTGTGCACACCAAGAGTCCAGCACGATTCGGGGGAGGGCTGTACAGGTAGGTGAATCACAAACATTCCTGTTTTGTGTTAGGGCTAGGAGTGGGCAGGGCAGGCTGACTGGGCTGTAGCTCCAGAGGGTTGTCCTTGAGGCTCCCTGCAGCTCTTCCCTGAGGCAGGGCAGTGGTCACAGTGCAAAGGTGATGCTGAGCTGGGAGGGAAGGTGAGTGGTGCCCCCAGCAAGGTGAAACCATCAGCCAGCATGTGGCACCCATCTGATTTCTTCACAAAAGAGGGCTGAGGTGCTGGGCTGTGCCAGCCACAGCAGTGGGGGAAAGAGGCAGAGGAGACTGGGGTTTACATTGAAATGTCTGCTAATTCTTGCCTCTCCACCTATTCATTGGCACCCAGGACTGAGGTTTGGTCTTTCACCTGCACCAGGGGTGCAGAATCTCTTTGCCCCGTGGCTTTTGCTGCTTAGTGCCATTATCTGCAAGATAAATGCAATGTACAAAAGTTGTGCCTTGGCAACGAATGGGATAAAAATGCAAGTTGGAAATAGCTTGTCTCAGAGACACACACTGCTGAAAAGGAGCTGCTTCTCACCTGGGATCTTAAAGCAGTGGGACTGTAAACAGCATTTGGTCCCTTGCACAGGTGATCTTCATTCCTCCAGAGCAAGGCAGGGGGAGTCATCTCTCACCATGGACACTCGTGGCACCACTCGGTAAAATTCTTCCAGGGTGGTTAGTTAAATCACTCAAGCAAGACAAGCCTCTGCCTCTGATACAGTTAGGAAATGTGACCTAGTTAAGGCCAGACGTTTTTGAGCGCGATGAAATGGAAGCGCCTTGCGCTCGCTGAAAATTGACACCAGAAATAGAGTGTTTGCTGCTTGCCCGGCCAGCAGCAGAGCCTGCACCGTGTTTGGTGGGTCCTGCATGAGGCAGGACCCTGCCACAGCAACCCTGTCCCAGCCCTGTCCTTCTCTGCACTGTGACTGTCCCACCAGCCACCAGGGACCCCTGCAGCCCCGGCCGTTCCCCCTCTGCGCCTCGTTCTCCTCCATGAAATCCAATTAAAGGGTGAAATGAATTTTGGAGTCACTGCTACAGGCTGTGCATGTCTGTGCAAGGAGGAGGGGGTGGAAAAGGCCTGTCTGCTGATGCTGGAGCAGCAGAGAACTGGCTCTGGTCTCGTTTTAAGCCCAGCCCCACTGAAAAGCTGCTGCCGCAGCTGCAAGGGAGCTATAAACGTACCATGCAATAACGTTATCGCTTTGATGGATGCTGGAGAGGGTTTGAATGCCTTTTCTTTTTTTTTTTTCTTTTACAGTGTGGCCTTGTACCTTGCAGCTTCCCTTGCTGTAATGTGCCAGTTCCTTTTGTAACTTAAATCCTGCCCCCTCTTCTCTTTTAATCGGCATAATACCTTCATTTGCTGCCCCTTTCCTGGAGGAGAAAAGAAATGCTCTACTATTTGGGGAAAAAAAAGCCTTTGTCCTATCCTCTTGCTGCGCCCAGAGCAAGTTTATGTCTCTCCAACACAGATTAGCACAGAGGTGTCCAGAAAGGAGCACCAATGCTGGCTGTCCAAGTGCCTGGAGGTCTTCTCTTGAAGAGGAACTGGCCTCGTGGGGACTGCAGGCTCCTTGGGAGGGAAAACAAACTTCTCAGTGCTGAAAGTCATTGGTTTTGGCATTTTCTTTCTCAGAAACAATTTCCCTTTTGACAGAGCTGCGCTTGGGGCAGTCCACTCAAATGCACTGCTGATATCTTGGACCCTCCAAGGGGCTGACACAAGAGCTTTAGGAGTGCACCACAGTGATGTGACCTTAATTTGCCATTTTAGAAGGGTTCTGCAAATGGCTGGACAGGCTGATGCAATGGGTCCTTTCCCAGAAGGATCTCCTCCATCCTCCCTCACTTCTCAGCAGCTTTCCTCCATCCCTCCCTCCCTCCCCTGTGTTTTCCCCTGTGCACCCTCAGGCTGTGGAGCTCACTCCTGCCAATTCGGACAGAGGCCAAAAGCACAGAGGGGATTGCAAAGCAATCAGGTTCAGAGGAGAAAACTCCCTGAAGGCTGTGAACGTTGCAGGCACAGCCTCTGGCTCGGGGAGTTGCTGTGCTGTGGAGTGCCAGAGGCTGGGAGGGTCCTCTGGGGAACGTCACACTCCACGCCTGTTGTGGCCTTTCTGCACTTTTTCCTTGGACATCTGCTCCTGGCCACTGCTGCAGACAGTGTACCAAGCTGGATGCCCACCAGCCTGGTGAGGGGTGGTCCTTATTACACCCTGAACTTCTGTAGTTCTCTGATTTTGTTCGTCCTCCTTATTCCATCTCTCTGGCTGTTTCCCTGAGAGGAAGACTTCTTCTCTTTCCCACTTGGCTCTGGCCCTGTTCTCATCCTAGACAATTTGTCTCAATGCTCAGGCCTTGCTTGGCTTCAGCTGTGGGTGACTCATTCCCTGTGCCTTGCCTCAGTCCCACCTCTTGGCTGTCTCTTGGACATCTGCTGTGCACTGCATCATTCAAACCCAGCCCGCCTGCCGACACAGCTCCGTGCCCTCGCACAGCCCCTCACCAGCAGAAATTTGCCTTCCCTGGAGAGCTGAGGCCTCTCCAAGGGCACAGTGGGCTCTCCAGTGGATAGCATCAACAGCAAGGCATTAGTGCAGTCCTCTCCTCTTATCCCCAGCCTAAAGATAACTTTATCTCCCAACCAGCCTGGAGTTGCAAGTGCAGGAGAGGAGCAGCACAAGCTCCTGCTGTGCTCACCAGGCTGTCCCTGGGTACTCAGTTAAAGGATTTTTCAGCTCATTGGGTGTAAAAGCCATGTGCAGCCAGGGACCTGCTTGCATTGCTGCCCCATGGCTCCCTCCCTGCTCTTGCACCCATGTCCAGAACGTGCCTCGCTCAGCATGCTCTGCCTGCCTCTTTCCTCATTGCCTGCCCTGCTGCAGGGCAGCACTTCTGTGATGAATTCCCTTCTCATGGGAGAAGAAGGAGGAGGAGAGCTGTTTTGCACAATCTGAGGCCTTGTGGAGAAAGGCTGCCTCATCCCAGTTTGTTTCACAAACTGGATTCCCCGGAGACCCCAGTTCCTCAGGGGCACAGAGAGCTCATTGTAGAGGGATGCATTTGTGCCCAAAAAGATGGAGTAAGGGTATGATGTCTGATAGTCTTACTCCAAAGTTTGCTTCCATGTAGGGTTTAGGGGTAAGATGTTGCTGGTAATCAAGGCTATAAAATCTAACAAAAATAGAAGGCTGAATTTTAGGCCAGTACCATTAGCCTAGACAAAATTTGATGAATGTTTTTTCTTTGTTCCATCCTCTCCTAAAATGAATTAAGACCAGGCCAGTGCTTCCTTCTTGGTGAGGGACTTCTGAGGTTCTGACTCCATGGAAAGTTTGACTGGTATGGGTGTGTGGCCAGTTTTTGAAGACAGCATTTGTTGAGGGTTTACTCAGTGCTTGGAATATAAAACTGAACAAAGCATATACATTCAGTTGCTGTGCTAAGAGAAGGGCTTTATGTGTGTGCTGTTCAAACACACAGGAGGTTCTCTGCTGCTGCAAACCCAAACCAACTGGCTGAATTAAATACAAAGATATGCACTTAAGAAACTCCCGTGCAGGCTTGCAGTTGAGTAACAACTGTGCTGAGAAGAGACGAAACCCAGGTGCATTTCCAAGTGAAAACTTCCACAGCTACTTAATGTCAACAATAATAATTCCTGCTATAGGTGCCTTTCACCTTGAAGCCTCTACAAACGCTTTGTGGGTCTGTGTGTACATTTGATCGTTTGCCCAGCAATGAAGGGGAGGCTCTGGTGTGGGATGTAGCAGCCATACTCTGTTATCTGCAGTGCCCTTGGGCTCCTTCTTATTTCTGAGCACACAGCAGCAGTGTTGTTAGCTCTCTAATTTTCCCCTCCAACCTCCTTCCCCTGCGTTTCTCCTCCCCATCCCTCCTTGCATCCCTTGCTCCCACTCTTGCCCTTGTGTGCTGCGTTTCCTGTTCCTGGGCAGCCCTCCCTCCTCTCATCTGGGGGCGCACGATCGCTCTGCCTTGGCAGTCCTCTGCAAAACTGTCCTCCTAAAGCACTCCCCCTTCTTTCCTCTCCTCCAGACTCCTCTGAACTTGAACTCTTGGATTTTGGTCGGATTTGCATGCCATGCCTGTTCTAACTTGCAAACTGGGACAGCAAAGATGTTTTATCTAGGGTGACAAATTGCTGCGTAAAGTTCCAGTGCTACATGAAGAGAGCAACCACCCTAATGGTACTGCAGTCTGAGAGACATAATATGCCAGGGACAAGAGGTAAAGAAAACAAAGGTCAGTGGTGTTTTATTAAGTCTGAAAGCAAAGAAATGTGCATAAAAGTTGTCTTTATCTGATGCTTCGCATCCAGACACTTTCTGAGATCATCTGCCCAGAGTCTCCTGTTACAGGCAGAGGAAGGACAAACTTCCTTGTCCCTCAGGGGTGCTCAGAGCATACTGATGGTAAGAGCCACCTAGAAAAACCTCCTCCAGGCTGAGGCTGAGGCTCCCATCTGCCAATTCCACCCTTGGCTCCATTTAAGTTGCTTTAAGTGAGGACTTCAATGTCACATGCCTAACCTCACCCAGCTCATCCTCTGCCATACCTGCTCACTTTAATTTTTGCTTCTGGGCTGGGCTTCTTCATATTTCAGATGACTTTACAAAAGTGAGTGCTGCATGAAGTGCTGGGCAGACAGCAAGCAAGCTGCTCCAAGCTGCTGCTCATCACCTACCCGACACTTGCACATCATGGTTTTCCACCATTCTCCAAGCCCAAGCTTCATCTCTAGCTCTTCAACACAGACAAGAGTCACAAAAAGGCACCAAAAGAGTAATTTATGATGTGTTCATGCAGCACCTTGCATTGCAGGAGCGAAGTCTTTATGTGCAATGCCTCACTTCTGCATTAAAACATTTGGATAATGTGTGATCTCTCTCCACCCTGGGCAGGAGCAGAGCTGATCTCAGGGCAAAGGGCAGCTTGGAGCCTTTGGCACATTTCTCCACAGACATGCTGGATGGTCTGACTCATGTGGCATGTGTCCATTAGAAACAGGCTTTGGATTGTCCTCACCAATTTCTTCAACAAAATGGGCCAGAAAGTACCCAGGGGGACAGCACCAGGCCTTGGCTGTGAGTTCTTCTAGTCAGCAAAATAAGGAAAACCAATTTTTTTGGTTATTCAGCTACTCAGAGGTAACTGAATACCATCAGTGTGAAACAAGTTGTTAAACAAGATAGGCACATGAGAACAGTGGAAAATAGGGACCAAAAGAGACCTTTTGGACCATATTGTCCCATCCCCTGCTGCTTGGGGTAGCTGTGGTAAAGAACTGCCTCACTTCTGCATTAAAACAAGCTGGGATTTTTGTCCCCATAAAATCTCCTGCAAGTCAATCCCAGAGATGCACTTCTTGGACAGTCAGGTCCTTCTTCTAATTTCCAGCTGAAATGTATTCCTGGCAAATTTATAGGCACTTGTTCTTCTGCCAGCACTGCCCTTTCACTCAAATAGCTCTTCTCTCTTCCTGGTACTCCCCTCCAGGGTATTTGTAAGCAACAAATATATCTTTTTCCAGCCTGCATTTTGCTAGACTCAAGAAACCAAGCTCATTTAGTCTCTTCTTTTGGAAGAAAGCTCTCTCCTCCCAGGTCATGACAAGAGAGAAAGGCACAAAAAAAGGCAATTTTAAATTAATTAATCTTTTTATATGGACATACAATATTCTGTACTTCTGTGATGGCATTAAAATCTTGCTATTTCTATTAGAAATCCCTCATCTGACATGTCTTGGGCTCGCATTTGTCTTTCTCACATCTGCATGCTACTGCCAGCTTACAGACATTTGATCAGCTCGTGCTCTCAGGTCTTTCTCCTCCTCTGTCACTTCCAACTGATGAGCTCCCAGCTGGTAGCAGAAATTCTCATTATTACTCCCTCGGGGCACGACCTCGCATTTTGTACTATTAAATCTGATGCCATCTCTATTGCTTCTGTCCCTTTTTCGTAGGAAAACTGCTCTGATTAGTCACCATATAATGCTTTAGAGACCTAAAGACATATTCACTATATTTTTATTTTTAGAAACTGTTTGCTGTTTCAGTATTTTCATTCAATGAATGATGCTGATGTCTCTCTGTATTACCACTTCTCTCTAACAGAAACTCCAGGCTGATGTGCAGAAGGGCAGGAAAAAATTGCCTTCCAGATGAAATATATGGCAAGAAGAGCTATATTTCCAAACAATTTCAAGGAAATAATTTTGTAAGTTATTTGTCACTCTGCTGCACAAAATGATCGGACACACTGTCCAATCAACAGCAAACCAGAAACTAACAGGTATGAAAATGTTCTGTTTTATTTAACTATTTTTCCAGTGATCCAGATTTACTGTGAGTAAATTTACTGCATCTCGCTGCTGGGATGCAGCTCTCATCTACAGAGCTGTCACAGTGATGGCTCCCAGCACTTTGGGTTTTAACCATTAAAAGTATTTTTATGATGTTCAAAATACTTCAGAAACAACTGCTGTTATTGCCTAATTTTTGTGCCTAATTACTGTGGCAGTGGGCAGCTTATGAAGATCTGTGATGGTGATGAGAATTCATTTACTCTAACCTCTCATTTTCAATTACAAATAATGCTGTGTGGAGATCATTTTACCCAGAGAAGGTCTGGTGTAATTCAAAACACCCCCCACATCCTTAGGATGCTGCAGCCACTCTGACACTGCTGGTGCTTTATGGAAAAATGTATTTCAGAAAATAGCTGGGGAGAGGTGTCCACAGAGGTACTGCAGAATTTTATTTCCCACATCTAGGTTGTCTGGTGGATGTTTGTGAGGTGTTTCACAGGGCTGTGAGCTCTTTAATGGCTTTGGAGGTGTTTGAGCAGCACCCAAAGCCATGGGCTTTCCCTCTGCAAAGTCCATCACTGCAAGTGAGAATTGAGAATACTTTGATTGCTTGTAAACCAGAGGAGTCTGGTGTGTGGGGGGAGCTGTAGTCCTGACAGGGTATCAAAATCAAAGGCATTTCAATTTGTTCTTGCTCACACAAATGGGGTGCATTCCAGAGGCACATGGTGATTTGCCACAGAGGTTTTCAGATGGCCAAAATTTGTTTCTCTTGAACGAACCAAATTTCCTTTCCACACTGTGTTCTTCATGTGCTCTGGGGATGCCTGCTGTGTAGGGATGCTGTGGGGAAGAGGTGTCTGGGAGGGAGGCTCTTGCTGTGTGCCCATGATACAGGCTTTGGTGGCATCTGCATGACCTGCTCAAAGCATCAGGACCTCTGTGCACCCTTTCAAGCTGTGCATCATGGGTTTGTGCCAGCAAAGATGGTGTTTCTTGCCTTGTCCAGACATGCTAATGAGGCACTCTGACAGGGCTTACCTTTGGAGATGTGAAAGAAAATAGCAGAGGGAGATGGAAGGCAAAGCATCATTTCGGAAGCGCGAGAACTTCTGAAACATTAATCTGGTGAATAACTCCCTGCCAACAGAATTTCACTAAACCACTGATCTGAATCATGTCACAGATGGCATCGTCTTCCAGAGTGTTAGCAAAACACAGGGCTCAACCTTCAGTGCCCCTGCATCGCTATTTCTGATCCAGCACAACAACACGCCTGCAAAAGACAGAGCTTTTAATAACTGCAAGTCAGGAAAAAAATAACCAGCCCTGTTTGGGATCTGAATAGCTGCCTTGCAGAAGGAGAATTGCCCATTTTGCTCAGTGCAGCAGTGAAGATGGGCTCACAGGGTACAGAGTACCACATGCTCTGATAGACTGCGAGATCCGCTACGATGCGTTTTTATAAATGTAAAATCTCAACTGGCATTTCCGAGTGGAAGGTGCTAGGCTTGATAAAGTAGGACCAGCCATGGCACAAATGAAGGAGGAGGAAGGGATTGCACATCAGCCAGCAGACTCCATTTATGGCATTTCACGGCTGCAAGAAGAATTAAGGCTTGAAACATTGTTTTAAACCCAAAACCAGACCAACCTGATGGCAGGATGGATAAATAGTAGTGCTCCTGGACACGTAATCTCTGGTGCCAGAAGCTACATCTGTGTTATGTCAGCCAATGACCTTTTTGGCACCTGAATTTAGGTGCCCATCCTGGCTGTGTATCACCTGCTCAGTTAGAAGAGATTAGTGGTGCCCACCTCCTTACACCTCCTGATTTCCATGCAGGAGGACATGCAAGCTCCAGGTCAGATCCGTGGGTGGGAGCTCATTTGGATGTCCAGGACCCTGAGGAGAGCCACAGCACACATCCAAGACATGCAGCACCTCTCCCAGGCACCTGGGGCTTGACAGCCTGACCTCAGCTGGAGTTTCACAGGAAGAGGAGCTGAGATTTCCTCACCCTGCTTTCCCAAGGGGGGACAGGCCTCCCAAGGGACTGGTACATGTCTCTGGGGCTTTGCCCTGTCATCTCTTGAGCTACCACTGAGAAATCTTTACAGAAGATAGTCAGCCTCTGTTGGACATCTTTCTAACCACAAGGAAGAGGAAGATAAAAGCACAATGCTAAAGATTGTGAAAGCAAGCTCTCCACAAGCAGGAAGGCAGTGGAGGAGAGCCAGAATGATGGTGGCCTTGTGCAATCTAATTTTGGGCCCCATGAGTGTCCAACTTGCCTGCTCCTTTAGTCCCTGGAGCCCTGCTTTTCTTAGTGCACAGACTACATCTGAGCAGCAAAGCATGAGGACAGAGGAGACTATTGCCAGTTGACCTATACCCCTTTCTTTGGAGAAGATGGAAAGTGTGTACCAGTTGATGTGGAGGCTGAAAGAAGGCACTGTCCCACTGAGAAGACACCAGAGACTTTCTCCCTGCCTGTGGTGCCGTGTACCTGTGGGATATCATGGCCATCACTTCATTAAGCATTTGTAGGTAATCACTGCCTCTGTGTGCTCTCACTGCCCAGTGCCCATCTTGAAATCAAAGGGGTGCAGCAACAGAAATCAGTGAGAGTCCTGCTCTGAACCTCCATGCACTGTGCCAGTGTGCTGCTCCCTGGGTAGGCAGACCTTGGGCAGCTCAAAGGGGCTGTCAGAAATTGCTGCTTTTTCTCATCAGGTGAGCTGGTGATAATAAATGCAGGAGTTGCTGTAAGCACTTCAGCATTACAATGGTATTATAGAAGAACCTATGAGGAAATTAATAGGACCAGAGTAACCAGATTTGAATAGCATGTCTTACAAAAGGCTGAGGAATCCATCAGCCCCAGGCAAGACCTCTCAAAGAAGATGTCAGCCCAGCCAGTTAAAGTCAGGCAGCATTAGAAGAAACTGAAGATAATGCCAACCTGCATAACAGACACTGCTGCCACCTATCACAGTAATGAGATTTCATCAAGAAAAGCCCATCTCAGTGGCTTCCAGAAGGATTTCCTTTAGCAGACAGCTGGGCACCTGGGCTGATTAAACACAGATACAAGTTTGAACAACTGGAACAGCCCATCATGTTTTGTTGCACCCAGGCAGTTCAAGATGCAGCAAACACATCCAGTCCATTTTTAGCTGAGCTCTGAATGTATGCACCCTGTGAGATAACTGAACATTTAGCCCCTGCAATGAACACAGTGCAGCACACACATCAGAAGTCCTTCCCTGGGAATGGGAACCCTGCTCAGGCCCCAGGGATGGGAACAGCATCCTGCAACCTCTGCCATGATACAGCAAGAGGCAAAATGCATAGACTGGCTGTCACCCCATCCTGCAGGCTGATGGAGAAAAGCAGCACAGTGTCACTTGCTCTTGGTTAGAAGACAGGAGCTGCCACAGGGTCTCCTCTGTACTGAAGGAGTACCTGAAAGCAGGACTTGGCCATGAGTGTCTCCACACTTGGATCTGCATTGCTGTACAGCTGTGATGCTTCCTGGCTGCCCAGAGCCTCCAGCACAGCCCTGTCCCTCCCAGCAATATATTGGTGAGGTTCTTATACCTTTTCACTGGTTTGAAAATCAGCCACTGCCAGTCTCAGTTAAGGAGCTGGGGCTGAGCTTGTGATTTTGATCTGCAATTGCCTGGTGACTTGTCAAAAGCACTAAGAGTCACCAGGAAAAGAGCTGGAGTGAAACCTTGCAGACACTGGGCTTGTAGGCAGGGAGCTCTTCAGATCTTGCTTCTGCTCACAGAAAGATTTTGTTTGGCTCTCAGAGTGATCTGGGTCCCACTTCCCTCCCTCAGGATCCCACTGCCACCCTGACAAATCATGTCAATCTCAGCAAAACTGGCTTCTAGCACCAAGCTTTTTGTAAAGTCCTACTTTACAGGGCTCAAGCAACAGTGAGACAATCTAGAGAAAAGAAAGGGACAGTGCAATTAAGTGAAGGGATGCCAGAGGTAAGGAAGGTTTAAACTCCTCTCCTTGTGAATCTTTGTAAAGCTGAAACTGAGGCAAAGCCCTGATTCCTCAAATCACCCAGTACCTGGAAGCCACTGGCAGGCTCACAGCACAGGCAAAATGATTCCACTTTTACTGGTATTGTCATCACCAGTCCTATCAACCAAGCAATGAAGGAAGAAAAGCATCATCCTAGGAACAGTGTCCACCATGCATTTGTACACAATCTGGCTTTAATTGCACTCAAAGGCTGACAAATAAAGGCCAAGTAAATGTTCTTTGAAGCCAACAAAAAGATTTCTGCTGACTTAAATGGGCACTGGCTGAGGACCACAAGCTGCAGGAGGAAGTCTGAATCACTGTGGTCCCATGCAGGACTCTATTAAGGAATGCCTTTGCCTCCTTGAGAAGCCACTGGTGCCAGAGCCAGCAGAACTGGGAACCCATGGCTGCCAAATCAGAAGCATGGATTTAGCAAAACCCCCATGCTGTGGTGTTCCCATTAATTTCTGATCTGCAGAGGAGCTGCATGCTGGTCCATAACCCTCAGCACTTACCCACACCATCCTGACCCATTTGTAGGGAGTCACCCTTCTAGAACTACTATTTTCCTGGTTGTAAAATGGGAGCAGGTCATTAGCTAGGGCACCAGCTCAGAATCTGGCCTCTTTTAGATTTTCCCCCTCTCCTTCATCTATCTAGAAGAAATGGCAATCCACACTAATTTTTAAAACTGGAAAAACTATCAGATCAGATTCAATTAGCCTCTTTCCACCCCTTGCACATGCCTGAAATAAAGCTTCTGTTATTGGAGTTTAGCTGACGATGCTTTTGTGCAAGGAAGGAAAGGCTCCAGTTAGTTTTTCTGTAACTGAAGCCATATGGAATTGAAACTTGTTGAATCAATAATGAAACATGTCTGTGTCACAGAGCAGTTTTGATTCCAAGACATACAATGGACTGTTTGCAAAGTCACATTGCTGGTTAAAACTACATTTTTTTTAAATGGACAAATAATATAGAGACTCAGCTGCTTAGGAGGATATGGTCTAGTTGATTGCCTGAGAAAGTTAAAAAAATTCCCAGCCAGCCTGAGGTTCTCTGTTGACTCCTTTTCAAAAAACATTTCAGTACTGTGGCAAATGCTTGCCAGCCATTTAGGCAAGTAGCTTAAGACACATCAAGAAACACAAAGCAAAAATTATTTCAATGTCCTAATTTCCCATCCATCCTTCCCAACACATGCCCAGTAGCTGCACTGAGAAGCAGGTGAGTTGCTAATGCAGATTAAGTTGTCCTTTGCCACTGCAATTAATCCACCCAGTAACCCCCGAACAAAGAAATACTTCCGTGACACATCAGTGTTTCCAGATTTGGAAAGGATTTGACAAATGCCAAACTGAACTTGCACAGCAAGTGAACTGTGGTGGAGAAAAGGGTGTGCAGCCTCCAGAGGAGGGCATGGAGCACCTAAGAGGGTAAATAACCTACTTGCTCAATGGTAACATTTATTTTATTTTATTTAGATGCTTGGCAGTAAAGAAGGGTGTTGGAGGATGTCAGAGGTGCTTCAGAAAAGCCTGCTGGTGACTAGAAATATCTTCACTTTCTGTTAGCATGCAGGTAGCATGCCCACAGCCACCTGAATTCCAACTATATTACAATATGAGGTATTCCCCCTCGTTTTGGTTCTTGGCCTCAGTGTCACACAGATTTGTAATGTGAATGTAAAGTAGCATTTTGTGGAACTCAAAAAGCTTTGGTGATTCTTTTCAAAATGCTGAGCTTTTCTGAATGTCCTTTCTTGGCAGTGCTGGGCTGAGTCAGCCCTGACAACACCACATTTCATAATCTCTTGCTTCCTACCAGCTCTGGGTATAAGGCAAACATAAGACCCCAGTGCTCCCCGAGCAGGAGGAATGTTGCATGGTGGTGGACTCTGGGCTGGCAGCTCAGGTTTCCTCCTCAGGGACTGAGGGAGCAGATGCCTGGAGCTGGTTTCCTTTCTTTCTTCTCTGATTCAGTGTTGGGTAATTAAGGACTGAAAGGTTGCCTTAAGTGCAGCTTTGGGAATTGTATTTTTCTGCAGATGGTGTTCCCTGTTATCAGTTATTGCATTGCAATAGGGCCAAAAAATGCCATGCAGATATGATCCTTCCTTTAGGGAAGGTTTAATATTGGAACACAATAACCATGGAGGCAGATAAGAAGATACCTGGGATTGTGGTGCACTGTGGCACTGTAAATGGAAGTAACCTGAGCCAGAGTGTGCTGGAAAGAGGCAGGCACTGGTGGCAAATCGTTCAAATCCCAGCCCAACGCCTCCAGTGCAGAATTTGAGTCCTGTAGCAAGGGAATCAAAACACCACAGGGGACAAAATCATTACTAACCAAAATAGCTGACATCATCCGTGGTTGTATGGGAACCTGCCTGTTGGTAGGCGTATATATACATATATTAAAAAATTTCCTGGTGTGGATTTTCCATAGCAATTTATCACTTCGGCAAAAATAAAAACCTCAACAAAACCCAAACAAATGAAGTGAAAAAACAAAAGAGCGCAATGTCTCATAATAAGCTTTTTCTGTTGTGGCAGCAGCTGCAGTTTCTCCTCTCAGATTTCTTTTCTGTTATTACCCAGAAAGAATCAGCAGCTGCTTAGGAAATATTCCAGAAAGATTCATTGAGAAGTTCCTGGCTGTTTTTCACATATTAATCTGACAGAAGTAACATCTTCAAGGAAGGGACTAACTCTCCTGGTCTTTGTCTGCTCCTCATAAATTAGTGGGTTCTGATAATGTGGTTATCTAAAAAGAAATAAGAGGAGGAAAAATAAAGAAATCACATGTCCTGGTGATGGGAGACAAGTAGGTTTTCTATTTCACAGAGGGGGTGTGGGAATTGCTTAGGTTATTTTAATGGTCGTGTTTGCATCTCTTAAAAAACTTTTGCACAACCAAACTGCTTCCCTAATGGGCGTATCCGGGGGCAACACCCATAAGAGGGATCATTTGGAAGAGACATAACACATGCTCCTCTGAAAGTAGGAGACCTTCAGGACATATTAACTCTGGAGTTATTTCAGTGCTGTCGTGCTCTGTGCTTTAGGACTGGAGTGTGCAGCCACCAGAGTCTGGATGGGGAAGCTGCTGGGGTGGAGCTCAGTGGCACAGTCCAGAGCAGGGGCTCTGAGCAGGCGCGCCCAGGGCTGAACTTCCCTTTTCTTTCTTGCATGGCTTCTTTTAGCTGGGATGGCTCCCCGACAAGAACGTTCCTCCCTGTAATATGGATGCCTCAGGAGAGGCAGAGCTGGTGCCTGACCCCATTCAGGGATCTGGCAACTGGTGCTTATGAAACAGGTCAAGGGGTAGAGATGGGCAATCGTGTCAAGGCTCAGCATTCCCTCAAAATTTGGCTGGAAGCTGTCACCCTGATCCTTTTCCCTGCCATTGTCCTGGATACAGGACAAATCACATTCCCATTCCCTGGTTTCTGGTGCATGAGGGCACAATTCAAATGTCATGTTTTGAATGATGTTTGCCCATCATTCAACATCAAAGCGACTTTGCCCTTTCCCTGTCCTTCTGTGTCACAGGCAGCTCTGCCTCTGAACTCACTCCTGGCAAAAATCCAAACCTCCTGCTGGCATCCAGAAGTGGAGACATGGATCTTCACAGAGCATTATGGAGCCTCCAAAGAGCATGGATCTTGCTTCATGAAAAACTCAATGAAAAAGTCGCTTCTTCTTCTGTTGTCATTAGTGACTAGAGGGGAAAAAAAACCTCCTACAAATCCCAAAAAGTAACATATGATTCTTCCCACAGAAGGACTGAGTAAAGCAGTTTGGATCTGTGATGTCCAGCACTGAAAAACAGTGTCCACTGAAGTATACAAGCTCTTGGGAATGTGGGAGAGATAATTGGAGGTTAATAGAGCTTTTACTGCTGGCTGCCTGGCCGATTATTTCTATGAAAAAATCCTGACATTTTTCCCTTTATTGAAGTGAGTTCATGATCATCTATATAAAAGAAAGCTGTATTCTGAGAACACATATGCATTTGCATATGGATGGTGTTCTCTTGGAAATTATTTGAATAAAAATAAAAGAAGAATGAAAACAGGAGTTTTCACTCAAGGGAAAAGTTAATGAACTCACTTCTCTTTCTTTCACTCCCTGATTAAATATTATGTTACCATTTTATCTTTGTGCATGAAGAGTAAAGCCCAATTCTGTATTTTGCCAGCTTCATTCATGAAGCTTTGTATTATTTTTACTGCAATAAAAAACTAAAAATTACTCTCTCCACACGAGAAGCAGAATGGAGAAGAGCAGTAATTCCCCGCAGTGTGGAGGAAGGAGAAAGTGAAAGACGAGACATCCTCTTTTGTTTGTTTGAATAGGCATGAGATGTGCTCCAACATGTGCTGGCAGGAGCAGTCAGAGAAGACTGGCTACAGAAGCTCATCAAGAAATGCAAAAGGCATGACCTGCTATCTAAGGTATCAGTGAGACCTTCCTTTCTGAAGAGGTTTCTTTCCTTTAATGCTCATTATTTCTGAGAGCCTGTGGGCTCGGTAGCAGATTGTACCGATGTTTTAAAGTTGACTACTTGATCATTCTAATTAGGATCCTGTGGATTTTCAGTGTTGCTAGCTAAGTGAATTTCAGTGCATTTTCAGTTAGACCAGCTGAGTACCACTGGACTTCTTGTGCAGTGGCCAGGTAGCTCAGCTGGGCCAGTGTTACTCACAGGGGGCACCACCTTCTTTTAGCTGGCAGCAGAAGCGTCGCAACATTCGATAAATAAACCCACATTCGTATGCCAGAGTATGATTCCAGAATTGGCTTGGTATTTTATTAGCACTTCAGAAGGCTATTGCTATGGACTTGCCAGTCTCTGAATTCATGAAATTTGCCAGGAGTTCCTTTCTGAGACAGGAGAGCACCTGAAAACCAGAGCTATGTCAAAGCAACTTCGTGGGGAGTGCCTATCACCTGCTAAACATGGCTGGCTTTCAAACGTTCTTGAGAATAAACAGTGTTGATTTTAATCTAGAAAGGGATGCTTTATGGAGGCTTAGTGCCTGAATGCCTTGCAGTCTTGTTTGATTGGTGCTGAGATGTAAGCAGAGGCAACACGAAATCTCAGAAGTGATATTCACATGCAAACCTTGTAATACACAATGTTCTCGGGGCAGGGTGGGGGAATGTAAATTCCAAGTACGTGTAAATGAAAAACAAACAAACATGAGAATGGGGAAAGGAGATTTAAAATTTAGGACTGGACTCCTCTGTCCAAGGATTTTGTCTGTGCTGCTGCTACTGGCCCATTGCTCTAGGTAGCAGGAGCAAGGCTTCTAGCTGCCAGTCAACCATTTTCTTTTTGATAATTATTCACATTGCTGTAGAAACGGAAATTATCTCTATTTTCTCACTTCCCAATTGAAAACTGTAATTGCAGCTGCTCCCTCCTCCTTGTTTGGAAGTTTTGCATGCAGAGAGTCATCAGCCAGGCTTGCCTTAAATCAAATCTTCCCATGCAGTCTGGGTTATAATCTAGTGAGCACAGCAGCTGCCTATTCACAGCAAGGAGAAAAGCAGCACATTTCTCCAGCCACTGGCTAGGAAATTCTTGCTAAAAGAAAGGGGCTATGCCTTGTCTGATGCCTTTATGGAAACGTAAAGGAGTCAGCTTCCTGAGGGCTTTCACAGATACTGCTAATCATCTTAAATTGAAACAGGACTTCCAAAACCAGCATGTAAATCCCCGTAACACACCTTCAATTTCTGTCTCCAAGGCTACCCAGCTGTCCTGATCCTCCGTGACAAGCTCTGGAAATGCAGTGATACTTCCTTTTGCACTACTCCTTCCCTGCTCCTCAATCCCCCCTGCTCTGAAGTCATCTTGCTCGCATGAAACACCACTCCACAGCATGGTGGTGGGTGAGGAGCTGGCCTGAAAGCCCATGGGAAGTCTGAGTGGCAGGGAATGTACAGGCTCTCATCCTTTCCACCAACAGAGAAATGCTGTTTCCCTCAGGGATACAAGAAAATAGCCAGAGCCCCTGTGCAGACTTACCCAGCTTTGCCCACTCATCTGTGCAAGGGCTGGAGTGGAGGTCTCCTTAAAACAATGCTAATAGGATTTTTTCATGCTGTTTTTATCAGCCCTTCTTATTCTGCTATGAGACATGCAATTCATGAATAACAGCCACTACTCCCCAGTCCCAGAAGTGTATTTGGAGGGACACAGTATGTGTAGCCTCACTGAACATTTTCCAGTGACTTTATATGCACACACTGCACTCTCACAGAGAGCCAAAATCTGCCCTCTTCTGAAGTCCCTTGGGTCTAAATTAGTGAGACTTTCATATATCGTGATTTGAATCTGAATGTGTTTCCTTGCTTGCAGTCCCTGCGGTCACAGAGTAGGCAAGGGGACTTTGTGCTGTGGTTTGCCTTGTGACTTCTGGGGGTTTTGGGGTGTCCTGAAGAACCACATGATCAGCAGACACATTCCCTGTTGTGCCAACACAGGAGCACCTTCTAACAGTGCCCATCTCCCAGGATGCAAGATTTGCCAAGGCACAGGTGTATGGAGCATCCTGGCAGAGAACAGGAGCCCTCAGCTGCCAGCTCAGCTGAAGGTCTGGGGTGAGATACAGCTTCTCTGAGTTACTTCTCTGACCATTATCCAAGACTCACAGAAGATGTGCTGGATGAGCTGATGAGCCTTTTGTACTGCAGATCTCCTCAAAACGCTGCAGGGTCAACAGCACAGTGCCAAACTAGAATCAATGAGGCCTTACTTAGACACTCAAGAGTAACAAGTCAACCAGTGGATTTGCAGGCAGACTGTAACAGCTTGTTATCTGCTGTCCCCTGGGCACAAACACTGAGACATCTGCAGTTTCTGACCTTTTTTTTTTTTTTTGTCTCTGCTGGCTCAATAGCTAGTTAGCTGGTCATTCGATGTGAAAACAAAACAGAGGAAAGGAGAGCAAATTGCAATGGGTAGGAGATACTGGACTATTAGGATGCCAAAAGGACTGGAAATATATAAGTACAGAGGTTGCTTTTCTCTCCTTTATTATTTGTGCATTAAGCTCTCTGAGTTGGTTTCTGGAACTCTGTTAAAAGCAAGGTTTTCAATATGCCAGTTGTCACTGAACTTTTATGTTGGTTTTATTTTGCATGTATTTTGCATCTCTATTCTCTTTGCTTGGCACTGCAAGTTAGAAATTAACCTGAAAAACACACATTGAAACTTCACTGACTTTCCCAGATTTTTTTTTTTTTTGTCTGAGAACACAAAGCTCTCTTCATAGCATCTCCTCTAGTCCCATCAAGGGGAGGGAAGACTGACTTCTGGATCATCCTTTGTACTGAGATCTCAGTTCCTTGGAATGCAGTGACTGCACTAGCTTATATGTATGGGGGGTGTGGAGCCTCCTTCCTGTTTCTAGGCTCTTGTTAATAAAGAGTGTGCCCACATTCTCAGACAGGGCCTTAATCACCAGCCTTAGCCTAATCTCTTAATTAATTCCTGTTAATGTAAATGGACTCGAAAAGATTCTTTTAGCTGTAGTGTTCAAGAAATTAGAAGTCCTTTTTTGAAGAGACAGTGTGCTTCTTCTTTCATGGTCTGGTATAATGACAGCACTGTCATGCTGTATGAGAAGGATTTCCCACATCCTATGGTGCTCACTTCTCATCCCTGGATTATAGATTATTTTAAATCAACTCAGGATAATAGGTGACAGCTCAGTGTATATTATGTGTAGCATTTCAGTCTAGCACAGGCAGAGACCTTCTGGCCTCTTGTTTCCATAATTTCTGTGTCTCAGAATGGCCTAAAGTCAAGGTTGGGTTACACACCTTGTGTAATAGAAGGCAACAATATGTGAAGTTCTGGGACCTGCCAAAGAAATGCACTCTTCCTGCTTCTGATTTAATCTGATTTATTCTCATCACATGGATGTCCTACTCATTGCAATCAAGGTCAGAAAAGGATTTGAGCCTGTTTCTGATGTGGGAAGACAGCAGTCCCATAGGTAAAAAACACTAAGAAGAGCTAAGTTCAGATTGACCTTACTGAAAAAAAGCAAGCTCCCAAAATGGAGTGTACCTGGTCAGTATCAATTGAGGGAATTTGGAGCAGGGTAAGAATTGCAGAATTGTACCTGCCTCTGTTATAAACAGAGACTCCCCTCTCTTGTGACTTCAATTTTGCCTAGGAGAATCCATATAAAAACAAATAAATGCCAAGAGAAATGTTTCTATTGTTTTCCTTCTCTCTATCTAATGAAATCTGTTCCTTTAAAACACAGCAATATCCTCCCCTATGATTTTTTGCAGTCACATCGCAGAAAGAGAGAAAACCTGAAAGCAAAATTGACTCCTTTTGATTTTTCCCAGTTCAAGAGAGGAGACATGCCAGTGGGAAGGAGAATAAAAATCACACTGAGTAAATCTAGATTTTAAACTGCCTCTAATGATCAACAGCAATCATACAAATATTTATTTCTGGTTTTATAGTTTATTTGTCTTAAAGCTGACAGCAGATTTTTAATTTGATATTCAGTCTTCCTTATATAAAAATATGTGTCTTTTAGATTGGTTATTTAATTATTTACTTCTGTAGGAGTTCAGGGTGCAAGTTATTGGGGGTATAATTTTGTCATGTACTGATTTAGAATGTATTTTCTTCTCCCTAATTCTTTGGTTGCCGAGGTACTAGAGATGAAATCCTGTCTGCACTCAAGCTGACAAGAAAATGTCCAGTAGTTTGAATAGGGTGTTGATTTTATCCTTACTGTTCCTGCTGTAGTGGGAGCTGCCATAACATCTAACATCAGATCTTTAACATCTCTCCAACGCTTTGAAGTGCAGCCCCTCATATTTCATTCACCATTTCAACCAAGAAGCAACAGAGGGACTGCAGCCCTGCTGCTGGAAGTGCAAGAGGGAGGCAGGAGGTAGGAGGATGTGTCATTTATTGCTTAACAGGTTGGATAACCTTTTTGCATGTGGTATGCTCATGTGGCGACAGCGACATGATGTGCAACCCACAGCCACGGGCAGCTTTTTGCAACCTGCCTGTTTTGCAGCTATTATGGCTCTAACCTGTGAGACCATCAGTCATCTAGAGATATGCTGGTAAATCTGTACATAGGCATGGAAATACCATGACACATGGGGTTTTTCCTCGTCTGTTTAGTGCTCAAAAGTTCCACCAAATTTCAACAAGAGCTCAGCACGTAGCGTGTTTGCGAGTGCTTAAGTAGTTAGGAACCCAAGCTCAGGCAGTCAGATTTGAAAAACCTAGTCTGTTAGAAAGATGTGCTCTGTTGAAAGGAATCTAGTCTAAAGATGCTCATGAAGCTTGAGAGTTTATGTTGTAAAGAAACCTGTAGCTTGTGGTGGGCTTTCTACTTCTCCTGGATTTCATTATGCCTTCCTGCCTCACAGAACAGCTGTAACATTAAACCCATTGAAATTTGTAAAGTGCTTAGAAATCCACTGAAGGGAGGCTGTGGAGGAGTAAAAGGTACTCAATTTTCATTGCTGTTCTATCAAGCAAGAGAGTTTCCAGAGTGTCTTAATAAAAAATAAGAATAAATAACTGCAAATGTAGAATCTGTTCTGTGCTCATTAATAGGTACCTTTGGGTCTGTGGTTGAGGGGAATCTCTTTTAAGGAGAAGGTGAGTATAGATTTGAAGGTTTGAATTCAGATTTCAATATCTTCTTTATGGACATGGCTTGAAGCATTGGGGTGTGCTTTAGTATTGTGTGAACATTATCCAGGTCTACTGGAATTTGAATAATTGTGGCAGATTGCTTGACCATTTTCTCCTGTCAGATTTCAACTAGATTTTCAAATAAATCATTCACCAATATTTTTTCCTCATGGTTTGGTTAGCTCAAGAGCCAGCTGAACAATATTCATCAAATAAATTACTCACTTTTTCCTCATCAATCTGCAAATAATTTATTCACAAATACTTTTACATGAGGCAGCCAGCTCTAGCCAGGACAAATCAAGGTAATTTCCTACGCTTTTGATCACATGCCAGTAGGACTTTATCTTGGACAGCTCAATAGAGACAGGTTTTAATGCATAATACATAAATGGCTAAGCTGAGTTTTTCACAGTTCTTTGTGAGCTCTCTACTATTGCCCATATTTCTGTTCAACTGCTAAAGGGGAATGACAGGGGGGCACATAATTTCCATCCAGGTACGCTCAGAAACATTTCACAAAACCGAGCGTGGGGCTCACGTCAGCCACAACCGTGATGGGGCAGCTCGCTGGCTGGAACACGCACGCTGCTCACTGGAGCAAGGAGAAATTTAACAAGAGTTGAGAAGAGGAAATGAAGACGAGTATTGTGCCTGCTTGGAAACACAAAAGGAACCTAGGGGCAGAATGAAATCAAGCAACGTGGAATTTCACCAGCATGCTGGGGATAAAGTCCCTAGCTCTTGAGAAAAGGGCCCTTAAATGAGACGACACACCCCTGCACAGATGTCTCCAGGACAACGTTTGTGCTGTGGCTCCCTTTCCCCAAGGTTCTCATGCAAACAGTTTGGAAGCCACTGAGAGTCCCTTTCCTGCCTTAGGGGCTGCTGTGTTGCTGACAGGGCAGTGGAGCATGGTCTTACCTGTCTGTCTGCCTACGCCTCTCGTTTGTTGTGGAGAGCTCCTGGCTGCCACACTGCAGGCAGTGGCACCAAAAGATTTCTCCCCTGGTTAAGGTTTGCAGCCTGCAATCTGCACGGCATGAGAGGAGCACTTTTGCACCTCTGCCCCTAAGCAGGGTGCTGGGTCCTCATCAGGCCGGGTCCTTCTGCTGGTGATCAGCCCTTCTAAGTGTTCTTTACTCTTGCACTCCGTGCTGGATGTGGGCCTTGTACACAGACATTTCACCCTGTCCTCTGCTGCTCAGGCAACAAGGTGGGGAGAACAAAAGTTGTTTATCCATGTTTGCCAAGAGAGAAACTGCAAAAGCTAGCAAGTGTATGTTGGGGGAGTGGTGCAAGCAGGGAGTGGTTGCATGTGGGCTTCTTTAGGATCAGGGTGTGTTCATGTTTCATGAACATGTGCATGCATAATAATGTGTTTAATATAATACTCCAATCTTGATCTTTCCCTGAAATTCCACTGGCTAACCTAGTTACCCCAAATGAGAGACACTTTCAGCCTATACATTATGCAGAAATGTAGGTATGAAGAAACGTAAGCAAGCATTTTTACAGCATCATCAATAAATAAATACGTGCTATCTACTCAAATCAACAACATGTTAAGCACTGAAAGTCAAATGGGATGCCTCCCTGAGAAACAAACAACTGACCATGTATTTACTCTGCAGCTCATGAATAAACATAGGAAATGCACAAAAACAGAGGAAGATATTTGTCTCAACTTGGAGAAAGCTTCTGGCTCAGACTGGCTCTCATAGCTGAACGATACAAAATGGAATTGGCAAGGGGGAAAAATGACATAATCACATACATGTAACAATCCATTGAAAGTAGGACACACAAAAAGGAGAAGAAAACAGGCTTTGAAGGAGAAGGTAGACTAACACAGTGGTCAGCTTCAGACCTGCTCTTTCTGGCATCTGTGCTGGCAATTTACCAGCCTTGGAGAAACGGCTCTCAAATTGAATGAGACTCTCAGCCACCTGCTTAAATTGTCACAATGTTACAGAATGTATTTTAACACACCCTGCTGCAAGGCCTTGCACTGAGGAGGGAAGAGCATAGTGATGAATGGCAGGAGAAAGATGCTCTCAGGAAAAACACAGATGCAGAAAGAGATTTGGAGGCTCAACATGGGTAATGAACTCCACAAGCTTTTTGTACAGCACAGGAAATGGTCTACTTCCATTTTTAGTTATGAGAGAAGGGGAAAAACAATGACTGAGAAATTACTTTTACTCTGTGCACAGCATGTGTGTATAGACCACAATGACATTGTACCCACGTTGGGTGGCTGCAAGTCAAAAAAACACTTAGAAACACTGGAGTCCAAAAAATCTGCAGCGACCGAAACGAAATATTACAATGTGAGGCTTCAAAGAAAACAATCTATTCAGTTAAACAAGAAGTGATAGAAGCACCATGTACAGTTACTTATCCATGAAAATGGGATGGGTGTGCAGTTTTGTAGGCAAAGGCATAACAAGTTCTGATGTCTCAAAGTTGAAGTTAGACAAATTCAACCTTGAAAGAAGCAATTTCTTAGCAGCAAGGATAATTAAACATTGGAATAAATTAGTAGGTGGAAGAAGGCAGTTGCCATTACTTGGAGTCTTTAATATGTGTTGTCTTTCTAACTCACTTTGATCCAGCTGCTGAGGAAAAAAATCCATGGCTTTTGTATATGGGTCAGATTAATGGGTTATAGTGGCCCTTCTGTCTGGGACTCTGATTATATGTGGGGGAAAAATGGTTCTTACCCAAGTAAAAGAGTGAGAGGTGCTTGTTGAGAACACAACCCAGGGCTCAGGATAGCAGGGTTTCAGGACTAAAGCCTGAATAAGTTTTAACCAGTGTGGTAGAAGCTGACTGGTGAGGATGAGACATCTAACCTGCTTTCTGAATTTGATGTAAGGGACACATCTCGGTTTATGGAAGTGACATTTTCCAGTGAAGAAAATGTGTGTTTAAATGCAGGCTAAAGGAGGAGAGCAGAATGACTGGAAACAGGCAGCAAGAACAAGCAGGGATCTGAGGGCATTTTGAACATATTTGAAGACAGCCTTGTTTTGTTCATACAACTTTTTCTCAGTCACATTTGTGGATTCAGCCTCATTTTCTGTCTGGGAGCGGGGAGAACTTCAGTTGTGCACAGGACCAAGTGTCCTCCAGACAGCTCGTGGCTGCAGCTCTGCAAAGAGATTGATCTACTTCTTGCAGGACCTCAGGTAAATGCGGTTGGAGGGTGAAAGTTCTCCTCATCAGTTCTAGGAGGGTCTCATTTCATTCCTATCAGGCAACGCCCTCTTTCCCAGAAAGCATAACGGAAGGAATAACAAAGTCCAGCCTAAAATCCAGTCTGATAATCATGCTCAGTCAAGAACACAGCACACACTTCCTGAACCTCGCCCAAGCCAAGTCATGCTCAAGAGCAAGGTGAACTGGCAGCGCTAGAATAAAGCCTAAACCAGCCATTTTGTGCAGGAGCAGCTGCCCCAAACCATGCACAGGCTCCAGAGATTCCCCACAGGAAACTTGTGACACGGATCCCTCTCTACCACTGAGCCTGGACAGCAAGACCTGCCCAAGGAGAGCACAGATTTCACAGAGGATGTGGCAAGGGGACTGAAAGAGGAGATAACTGTCCGAGTTACTAGAGAGCCGCCCAGTGCCTCCGCTCTTTGTTTTTACAAACAAACAGGAAATTAAATCCCCGAGCAAACAAAAATCTCTGAGCAGGCTGGGAAGGAAGGTGGTGGAGTTGGTGGCACGAATGCCATGCTGCAGTAGCCCCTTATTGAGTAGACTGGGATCTCAGGCAGGGGAAAAGAAACCGAGTCTCAAAAAAGGGCAAGGCTGCCTGTGGGGCTGCCTGGCACCAGTGGGGAGGGAGCGGCGGCCTTCTCCACCAAGCGCTTGGGGCACGGGGTGTCTGTGGGCGGCACCGCAGAAGCACGGGCAGGCCCAGTGCTGCCGTGCTGCCCGTGGAAGGGCAGGGGACACGATGGGCACAGCCAGCACTGCTTTTTGAAGCTACACACGCATGGAAGGGGGCACGAGTGCCCCCCATGCCCAGGGCGATCCGCAGCCCCCGGCTGGGGCTGTGCTTGGGGACAGGGCCAGCAGCGACTCCACACGCGTGGGTGGCTCCGTGCGCAGGGATGTGAGGACGGGGGGCACAGGCGGGCCCCGCGCCGCGGGAGCGGACACGAGGGGACCGCACCGCCGTGAGGCGGGGCCGGACGGGCTCCGCAGCCGGGGCAGGAACGAGTGACCAAACACTGTCCCAGCCCCACGCTGCCCAAGGGCCGCTCCCGGGGATCCAGGGGACACTCCCGGCCGGGCGAGCCCGCCCTCCCCGCACCGGGGCTTTCCCGGGCCA
>WBNO01010194.1:411168-591407 GCA_013400575.1 Peucedramus taeniatus
CCCGCGGCTCCCTCCAGGGGATCGCTGCCGGGCATTTCCCCGAAACTTTAGGGGGGCTCCCCGGAGCGGGGGTGGGTCGCGGGGTGCTGCCCGGGGGCTCCCCGCCGAGAGGGGCTCCCGCAGGCTCCGGGGTCCCGCGGCGCCGCGGAGCGTGGCGGTGGAGCCGTAGTTGCTGGTAAAGGAGCCGGTCCGTGGGCTGTGGTCGCGGTGAGGTGAGAGCGCTCTGAAGCTCTGAGACCTCACCTGGCGGAGGTGAAGCCGCTCGTTGAGGCGGGACCCTCCTTCTGCCTGTGCCGCGGGGGGCTGCGGGAGGGGCCCCGCATCCTGCTCGGGTTCTCCGGGCACACGGGGTGCGGGGGAAAGCAGCGCTTCCCCTGCGCCCTCCCTGCCCGGCTCCCGGGGTTTGCTGCCTCTGCCGGGAAGTTCTCCCGCTAGGAGATAGCGTCTAATTGTGTAGGTGATGGTTTACGCTGTGTTCAGGTAATTGTGTAGCTGTCGTTAGCGTGACATGTGGCATTGTTCCTTACTGGTGTCAGTGCCAGCCAGGCAGCGTGCAGGAATAAAGACAAGCAAGCTCTGCACAAAAGGGTGGGTGGTGGATTGTCGTGGGATTTTTTTTTTCCTTTTCTTTTTTCCTTTTTTTTTCTCCCAACGTAGTAGTTGTAGCATTGTTGCTAGCCCTGTTACAGAAGTAGCAGTGAATGTAAAAGTAGAGAACCAGAGGACTGTTCGGGTTGGATAGCTCTGTCTGGTAGTATTTAAGTGGCTTTGTGTCGGCTCTGAGCAGCCAGAAGGACATCAGGTGCTGGTGAGCAAGCATGTCCCACAGGTTACTCTACGTAGTTCACGATTCAGAACACTTGATTAATTGCAGGCAGTAAGTGGGAGCCTTTTCCAGACTTCAGGTGGAAGGAGTAACTAAACAGTGCCCCAGCCCCACACTGCCAACACTCTTCTTTAAACAGAACTCTATTCGCTGACTTAGTTTGTGCTTGTACTTTTGACTTTGCTGCGACTTTTTTTTCCCTTAAGTCTGCCAGAGCGCTTTCCTCATTGTTTGGATGTTGAATCTTCTATAGCTAGGTCTGCAGAGCTGAGTTGCAGTTAAAAAGTCAGCTTCCTAAACCTGGTCTTGTCCCAGTCTTTTTCCTGAGGCTACTTGCAGGCTATTGGGGCAGAGGGTGTTCTGTCTACAAGATCCTAGCAGACAAAAGTGCCCACTGTGCTTTCTCTTACTTGCAGCTGACATTAGTCATCTCGTTTATCTTTACAATATAGGCATGCTGCCAGCTGGGGAAACAGTCATGAGCTGGAGAGCTCACCTTCAGTATTTTTGTTTAGAAACAGAAAGGGAATAAGATTTTTCAGTAGGATGGTTTAATTTGACAAGCGGAAAATCAAGACTCTCAGATGCTCAAGGTCATGCAGCAAAAAGTAAAAACTATTAAGGATGACGCACAACAGGAAAGTTGTTTCCTTCTTAATTCAAGATGAAATAATTAGATGAACTTAAAGTTTGCATGCAGAGATATATGGCCATTGTTCATGATCTGGTTTGTCCAGATGTTCTGAGTTGTCTCTTGGGGATTTTTTTTTTGGTAATTGGAATGGTGCTTTTAAAATTGAAAGTGTTTTTGTGTGCAGAGAAATCTATGAACTGTAGTCTTATTTGTGGTGTGTGTTGTAGAGTGCCTATCTTCTGATACCATTACTTGGTCACTTCTATGAAATATTCCAAAGGTTAAGAGGTTTGGAAAGTAGTCATTCTCTCACTCTGGATGGGAGAAGTACATTTCTGTGAACCATTTCTAGCAGCTCTTTAATGGAGAGATGAGTTGGAGCTTTTGCTGCAACTTGTGTAAGGGAGGTGGAGGGAAGGAGCTGAAGCATACACAAGTTTATCCCTTGTGAGTACTTAGACTTGACTGTTTTCTTCAGATATTTACAAAATAATCCAGCAAAAGGATGCAAATGGCTGAAGTATTTGGCTGTGACAAATGAGAATGTTTTATCATCCTTTCTTTTTGATCCAGTACAGTTATAATCTGTTTGGTAAGGAGATTGTGGGATCCTGATACTAAGGCTTGATCTAGTGTCTCTTTTCTTCCCTCCTCTGGTGTGGTTAGATCCTGAGAAAGGAGGGCACCATGAGAGCATTTTGCTCTGTCTGTTTCATGTGTGATTTCACTCTGCAGCCAATCTACCTAATCAACCTGTGAAATGCTCTGGAAACCAAAACATCTCTCCTAGGACAAGACAGCCAAAAACCAAAACAAGTATCTGATTGTTTCCAGGGCTCATACAATAAAGTAAACAATAAGCATTCCACCTCCTGGATTTTTTTCCTGGTTGTTGTTTGAGATCCAAGATAATAATTTCAGTGGATCTGAAAAAAAACTGTTTTTGTTAAAATGCCATGGGGCATGAGGAGAGCATGTACTCAGTACATCAGTAGATCCTGGGGGAAAACAGTGGTTTTCCAGATAATGGGTTTTCCAGAGATGGCTTTTTTCTTGCTCACCTTTTAGACCTGTGTGGCACTCACTGTCCACTATGATGAAAGTCAGTTCCAGCATGCCAGAACCCCAGGAGCTGTGTGTTTAGATGAATGGAATTGTTTCCTGCCTCTCGTGTCTGAAATTATTTTTTGTTTCTTTTCCTCAGAAGCTGCAACAATTAGTCATTTGAATCAAGGTTTAATTCAAGCTCTGCAATAGAAGGCTTTTGGTAATTAGTGTAAGTTATTGTGATCATGCACTTCAAGGAAAAGCATGCTTTAATCTTTTCCTGTATTTGCAGCTGAAGTGGGAGCATTAGAAAATGGGAGAGCCTCAAGGTTTAGGGCAGGGAGGCAATGTAAGGATGATTGCCTACGGAGTGTTCAAGGTATGTTAGAGTGGAATCTGCTCCCTCTCCCCTTGCTGGTGCCTGCTCACCTGCAGGTGAGCCCAGGGCTGGCCCTGGTGGCTTTTGCCTGCCTGCTCTTGGAAGGAGGCAGGCTCAGATCCACACTGCTACTCCAAGCAGGCTTACAGCTAGACCTGCCTATCTCTTGTGACTTAGGAGGTGGCTAGAAAGGCTTCCAAAGGGGAATTGCAGGCTGCTAATGCACTTGAAGCACATAGTGAGCGTTGGAACTGGGTTGGTGAGGCACTGAAGGGCAGGTGGTGTTGCTGAGGAGGAAGCACTTTCCCTGTGGCTTTGTCATGCTGATGTATTTTCTTGGTGTGAAGGCTGCGGGAACATGTGGGAATCGAGGGGTGAGCAGTGTAGTGAGTGTTTGTTCCTTCACATCCTGTGTTCTTTAGGGTTGGCAGATGATAGCTTAGTCACCTTCTCTGGCTCTCTTGCATCTTTGGGGTGCCTGTCTGGGACTGCTTTTTAGGGAGTCTCGGTGCTTTTTTGTGAAATTCTTTGACCTTGTTCCCCAGGTTTCTCGATGGCTACATTTCAGCGTAGCAACAGCTTGCTCTCTTTAGGTAGCCTCTGTTGTATTTGGCTTTAATCCCTGAACTGAGGTATAAACCTGCCTGAACAAGATTTGAAGTAAGCTGTAGGGGTCATTTAAAAATGCAGCCACATGCTTGATTAGAGGGGAATGTGCTTAAGAAATAATATATATCCATCCGTCTAGTTAGATAAACAAACATTCAGGGACATTTGAGATTTCAGCTTTCACATCTAATGTATTCATGGGTTGATTTGTTTCTGTGTGCTTGTTTCTTGTTGTGGGTTGGGTTCTTTTTCTTCTCAATCTCCATAATCCTTGTCAAACACTAACCTGCAAAACAGAAATGTATTTTTTTTTTAGAAGGGAAATGGGCACATATCTGAATAAGATATTTTTAGAAAGTGAGCATTTCAATTGTCTGGCTTTAGATGCCTTTCAGTGATATATTTTATGGTGTGTGAAGTTCTGTGTTTTAGAAGGAAGGGAAAGGGGACTCATTGTCTGAAAATATGAATTCTTTCAGATCATGTATAGAAGTCAGTTGAAAGTTAAGTTGGAAAGAACTTGAGGAAGACATTACTAACATGAGCTAGGTCAATGTAGTGGTTATGTCAGTGTCTATAAAAGTCTCTAGTAATTTCAAAAAAAAGATATTAGATGGAGTATAAAGTCAGTCTGTATATTGTAATGCAAATAAAAATATCTGTTTAATACTTTAATACTTTTTTTTACTTTTATTGGAGATGTTACCAGGCCTCTGATATTTGTTCTTCTTTCTCAGATCTGTGATAGTAAGTGATAAAGCCTTATAAAATTTTATAGAGACCTGTGAGGTGAAATTGTCTAGGCATACTGATGTTTCCATCTCTGTCCAAGAATAATAAGCAGTTTCCAGCATGACCCCAGTTCCTAACCTGCACAAGGTACCTGAAAACTGGATCTTAAAAGGCATGGAGAGACTGTGACATATGCAGGTTTGAAGTTGTTAGAATTTCCTGTTCTAAGGAAGAAATGAGCTTACAGGGAGAGCTTCTCAATGGTTCTCAATTTTTCCTTTTTTTTTTTCTTTTGTCAGTTGATTCTCTAGAAAACCTCAAATTTCAGTTATATTTCAAGACTTGAATATTTACTGACAAGAGGCTTTAAAAATAATGAGAAACTTTTAATACAACTTGTGCTTTGCAAGGGGCAAAGGTGTAAAATCAGTTTCAGACCAAACTGCTTTTGGATAAACTGACAGGTAGCTGTTAAGGTGCTAAAAGTCTTGAATAATGTCTTTCCAGATGATCAGCATATGTAAAATAGGATAAGAAGCAAGACAGAAATTAAGGAACTTAAAGTTTCTTAGGTTTTTTGAGTTTCATATCAGAAGCTGGCTTATTCATATACATGTAAGATTTCTTAATTGTAAAGTATAACTGATTTCTTCTTAATGAAGTCTGAGACAGAAAAAAGGATGGGTTGTTTTGTTTTTTTTTTGGTTGTTTTTTTTTTTTTTTTTTTTTCTTCCCCATTCCTTCCAGAGTTTGAAGAGGTTTCAAAGCTGGGTTTCCAGTGGAAACTGTAATCAACTTTGGCATTCTGAGTTAAAAGTGAGTTAGGTAGAAGGTAGAACTGGTGCTGCTAAATGCCTTTGTTGAGTCTTGGAAAAGTTATAAAGCAATGTAGTAATGCTTGTAGATTTGAGTCAATGTGACTGCCATGGGGGCTGCTTGAAACTAGTGCTGGAGTGTTGCTCTTGGTGCTCCTGTTCATTACCCTGAAGGAGGCAAGTTGTGGGGAAAGAGGGGCTGAAGAAGCAGCCTGGGGAACAGTATCTGCTGTGTGCAGCAGTGGTAAAATACTGCTGTAGAAATATGAAGAATTGCTGAAGCAAGCTGAAGTATTTGACTAATGATAATCTCCACGGCCAGGTGGAATTTGCATGGATGCTCTAAAGGATCTGAACTGTTGGCTGAGCTATGGGAAGAAGAGGTAAGAAAGGCAGAGAATCCTGGACAGGATTTCCTTTAAAAAAGAATCTGAGGGTGGTTTTTAGAATTAATTGACTTGTGAACTTCAGGAATGAGAACTAATTAAAGACTGGAGCTCCCCGGCAATCTGTCACAGCTGCCAATAAGCAGGGCTGGCAGCAATGCCTGTAGTATATCTGCTTGTTACTGTTTGTTATGAGTGCCATCTCTTAAATTGTTTATTATTCTGCAGGACTTCAGGCATTCATGCTGAAATTTTCTGGGCTGGATGTTTACCACAGGTTGACTTTTTTCCCCCCCAGGAAACACTGCTCCCCTTGCTCTCTCTTTCCTTTAAATTCTCCAGTATTTCCAATAATTACACTTGGGAAGGCAGCAGGGCAAATTCTTTTTTTCCTTTTTCATTCTTGCAGGTTCTAGCTATTTCTTCCTTGTCACTCTTGAACCAATAATAATCTCAGCTGCCAAGTTTAGAAGTTCTAGCACAACTGTGGTTTAGAACAAGAACTGGAAATTTGGCTGGAGTGTTAACTCCGCATCAAGAATGTGGCTTTTGCTGTTCTTAGGAAAATGTCCAAATTTGGCCACATTATAGACTTGGAAAAGCATCAGTTTGTAAAAACTTAATAGGGAATTAGTCTCAGGTCCCTAGAGAAAGCATTCTGTCATTGCTTGTAAGGTGTCAAAGGATTACAGCTGCAGTTGGGGGTGGAGAAATGGAGCCCTCCTTTTTATTCCAGTTTCAGACTTCTGTAAATATGTGTGAAGGCCTTTTTGCCCCCCTCTCCCCTCCTCCCTTTCTGTTTTTTTTTCTCTCCTTTTGCCAAATTGGCCAATGCTGGATTGATGTACTGGTCTGTGTGTTTTGCTGATCAGAGCTGCTGTGAGAGTCTGCTGCTTGTAGCACACAAAGTATATATATCATCTTTCTTATGTGTAGCTTGGAAAAAAAAAATCAATGTAAACTTTGTGTTGCTTTTAACTTTTGTTCTCTGGCTTCAGTTCTTCTCTCAGGCTTTTTTCCCAGATATCCATCACCATTCTTTACTTCACACTGGCTGTAAAACAACTCCTGCTGCTGTAGCTGCTCTTATTCCACTCTTTCTGTTTAACAGGCTTGATTAGTCTGGACTTGCCTTTCTGCCTTTCTTAAAGACGTGGTTTAGCTGTGCTGCTCGGTGCTTGCTTCGTGACTGCAATTTGTGTGCTCTCATGCTCTTTGAGTCACTCTCCTCACCATATCAGTAGCCTCCAAAAAGAGCGTGGTGGAACCATTACTGGGGCTTGTGTTGGTTAGCAAGAGTCCAGTTCCGACAAAAAGCTGGCTCTGCTTAGGTTTGCCAGTCTTAAAAAGAACAATTGCCAGTGTAAAGGACTTTGTTTCCGTGCATGTTGCACCGCTGGCTCCAAGTGCAGAGATGGAGCGTGGCGTTTGCCGGCCTTTGATGCAGTGTGGCTGTGGGGAATCTTTGAGCGGGCTGTAGCGCATTGTTCTCCTACGCGCATTAAAATGATTGTTGCGAGAGAGGCATCCGCGGGGGACCTCTGCCAGCTCCTTATTGATGTGTGCAGTTTCATCTATTGACACGCTACCCTTCATTATTACACAGTGAATCCTGTGGCAGTGGAATTCGCTATTAAATCTGCCCCGCGAAAGAGAATTGGCAGAGGCTGCTTTAAAAGCAGTGTGACCCCTGCATTTGCAAAGAATAGCTTCTAAATATGAAACAGATGCTGAACTGATGGAGGATGCTTCCTAGATTTTCAGGGTACCAAACATGCTCATTTTGAACAAAAATTCAGAATTTGCTTGATTTGTGAATGGTAATTTAAGTTTCAATGCCCATTTCCCCCCTCAGAAATGCATGTCTAATCAGTACATGTATTTGTGCTTGGATGCAGCTAGTAATACTGAGGTGAAAATAGGCAATTATTTGTTAATAGAAACTGTTAGAATAAGCAGTGAGGTGTTAGTCTTTCTGTCTGCACTCTAATCCTCTTCCTAGAGGGTAGGAGAGGTGATGTATCTTCCTTTGACTTTTGCCTTTACCACAGACCATTTTGTGCTTTCACAGCACCACCCATCATATTTACCCAGATAACATCCACCTTCCCCCAAAAGAGATGCTATGTTCTTTAGAAGCCCAGCAACATTCTGTGTGTTGGGGAGGTGATGCCTGTGGATGGTGTTTATCTGTGTGAAGAGCCTTTATGGTGTCTGAGCAGTGTTCTTGTTCTCATCCAGGTCATATGAGGTGTAAATTAATGTGGAGTAAGAGGTGTATCGCATCAGCCTTGCTCCTGTTTGATCTCAGGGCTTGGTTCTAGACAAGGCATGCTGTACCTTCTGGCAAACAGAGCTTAAGTGCTTGCAGGTGGACTCATCAGTGAGCAAATAAAGAGCATGGCAGCTTATTGGAGACAAAAATCTCTCAGTGATTGGAAGTGGGAGTTAACACAAGGCTGGGTCTTCCTTGTCTTATCATGAAACTGGGTTGAATGGTCACTAAAGCTATTGACTGAGCCCTGTCTGCTGGCAACTCTATTGATGGGCACCTGTCAATAGTTGCAAAGCTGCTGACATCCCTAGGTCTGTGGGTTTATCTATTAAAAAAAAAAAAAAAAAAAAAGTTGAGAAAATGGCAAACCCAGGGATCACTGGGCACAGAAGTATGGCTGTTGCTTGAAATTAGAAGTGGGAGAAGGAAGGGGAGGAGAGATAACTGGAGCAGGGCATGCTTTCCACAGAGAAAGAAAAGTGGGGGAATAGCTTGTTTAAAATGGAGGAATTAGTTAAAGGTGTGTCTGCATGAGATGGTGGTACTGGGGCAGTTATTGCCACAAAACAGCTGTGGTAAAAAACTGCAGGTTTCTCAAAGCTCTGCTGTTGAATCTTGAAATACCCTGGTTTTCTAAGCAAAGTTTTCTGCTCACCACTGGCAGGTAAATGGAATATCTAATTGTAGACTCCTGCAGAGTTTAAAACAAGGACTGAAGTGTGATGCATGTGGCTGCAGGGTATGCTGTGGCATCTGAGTTGTTGCTGGTGTCTGCCTTTTTAAGTCTGAAAGGGAGGGTTCAGGGGGAGGCTGAAGTACTGTGAATAGAGTTACTGGGTGGGGATGTCCTTCCAAAATAGCTGAAGAACAAATGAGGCTTCACATGGTACCCTTGTTCCTACTTAGGACCAGAGGCTGCAGGGCGTGTGCTTGTTCCAGACTTTGCTTTATGAACCTCTAAGGATCAACATTTAGGCCAAAGCTACTTAGAAAGTAGCTGTTAAAGGTAGTTTGAAGTATTTTTCACTGACCCTCCTCTTGATGTGAGCCTTCAGCTTTTAGTTTGTATGTAGATAGAGAGATTTTACACCCTGTCTGATGCTGTAGAGACACTTAAACCTCTTAGTGTATCTGGGCAAGGGTAGTGAGCTACAGGTGGATGCAGGGCAGTGCATGGGGCACTTCTGTACTCAAACTTGTAAGGTGGATTCTTTCCTTTCTTTAACAATGCCCACCCCAGAATAAGAAATTAGTCCCCTTACCTGGACTTTGACAGAACATGCATTTGTCATCAAAGTAATGTGCTGGCTTTCTTCTGTGTTTTCTTTTTTTGCTTGCACTTCTGGTATTGGTGCACTGGGGTGAGGACATGCTTTGCATATGTGGGTTTGGCCCAAGTCCAGCGTGAGTTCTGCTCTCACATGAGTGGCAGTCTCGGCTCAGCACTAATCCTCCAGTGTCAGGGTTGCCTTGTTGCTGTGGGATCTCGATTGCAGTCCAAAGAGGGGCTTTGGTCAGGTGACTCTCATGAGTACACAGATGTTTCTTGGAATTAAAACTCTGCAGCCGAGGTTGGCCCCTGAGTGAGCTCAGAGCCCAGTTTTTGATACAGAACAGCCAGATGTGTGTTGGCTGTGGCTGACACATGCACAAGGAGGGACAGCCTTGTCTGTTCTGCTTTTGTTTGCGTGGGTGAGTGAAGAAGAACTTCGACCTTCCTTCAAAGTTATTTGAATGCTTCTTGGCACTAGTTTGCACCACCACTTCCTTCTGCACCTCCCCAGCAATTGCTGTTTTCATATGCATTAGGAACTTGAAAGGCTCAAGAAGTGACAATTGTTTTCAATACATGAAGCCAAGGAGATTTTTAACTTGTGGTAATTAATGCCCTGCCTGTAAGACCTCTGTATTGTCCTGGATGTATGTCACCAGATGGTGACAGGAAATGGTCTGATTGTTTCTGTGTCTTTGCAAGATTTCTAAATTCCTCACAAACAATTTCATGTACCCTTCTCTTGTAATTTGATATAAAAATTGCTCCTGGTACATTTACCATGTTTCAGACAGATCTTCAGTACTTCTTCAGAGGCAGTGATGTGTCTGGGTAAGTCAGGCTGGGTTTGGACACTCTCTAAAGATGTGCAAAGGGGAGCAAGCAGGGCTTGCCTGTGTTCTTGTTCTGCTGTGGCATTTCTTGGAGATGCCTGGTTCATGCACTGAGCATAGCTGGGAAGGTTGGTGGGAGCTTCAGAGGACCTGTGGGTCTGCTTCAGCAGCCTCTGCCTCAGGAGCCTGTCTCCTAACTAGCCTGCCTGTACTGAGGAGGATCTGCTTTTCCTTGGAAAAGATGGCATGTGTGCTTTGAATTGAAGCAGGTGAAGGGCAGTGAATACCTGCTGGGAAACCTGAATAGCATTTGGACAGAATTCTGCTCATCTGGTGGTATATATTGTTGGCATTCTTAGGAGAGTAGAATCTCTTTTTTGCCCTCTTTCAGAACATCTGTTTCTGTGCATGAAGTCATCTTTTGCCTGCCTTTTTTTCTTCCATTTGAATCCACTTCCACCTAAATAGTCTTCTTTGCAGCATCAGAAGTGTGAATGCCAGCAAGGATTTTGTCAGGTCATCTTGGGTGTTTTGTTCTGCAGGAAAGTCACAGTGAGTAGAAGCACTGGAGTGTACACTTGTGATGGGCAGAACTGTGAGAGGCTGTGGGATGTGAGCTGAGCTGTGTTTGAGCTCATTGAGGCAGAATGATAGCAAAGGTATAGCAGTAGAGATATTTTTTTCTGTAGGATGTTGATGCTTGTGAAACTTTACAGAAGTTGCTTATTGTATCTGTTTCAGAAAAAGGACATGTGTGCCATCTCTTCTTACTGTAACAGCTGATCTAATGAAAGATCTCTAAAGAATATTGCCTTATATTACTGTGGTTACATAAATACTCCTACTCTGCTACACAGTTATTCTGTGACTTGTAATTTTGATGATTTTTGCCACATGAATGCTGAATTATGCATTGCATGGAAGCTCCTGTCACAAGTCCCAAGTAGTAATGAAGCCGGAGTTTAAAATGAATGAGCTCTAAAAATGGAATAGTTGGCAGAACAATGTTTGAATTTATGGTGGGGGTCATATAGAAATTCCACTGTCCATTTCTGTATTCCCCCTCCTTAGCATCATCTACCTCTGATTGTTACAGATTTTTTTTTGTTGTTGAGATATAAACTAATTGGAATTAGGGCTATGAAGATGGCGAAGGGACTGGTGGGAAAGCTGTACAAGGGCAGCTGAGCTCACTTGATCTGCTCAGCCTGGAGAAGAGGAGACTGAGGAGAGACCACACTGCAGTCTTCACCACCCTCATGAGGGGAAGCAGAGGGGCTGGCACTGCTCTCTGCTCTGTGGTGACCAGTGACAGGACCCAAGGGATTGGCCTGAAGGTGTCAGGGCAGGTTTAGGTAGGATTTTGGGAAAAGGCTCTTCACCCAGAGGGTGGTTGGGCACTGGAACAGCTCCCCAGGGAACTGGCCACAGCACCAAGACTCACAGAGCTCAAGAAGTGTTTGGACACTGCTCTCAGGCACATGGTGTGAGCCTTGGGGTGTCCTGTGCAGGGACAGGAGTTGGACTTGGTGATCCTCATGCATCCCTTCCAACTTGGGATACTCTGCGACTCTGTGAATGTTTTCTTTCCTTGTCCTTTCTGGCATTTAAGGATGAAATAGGGACAAACATTTAAGTGACTGACATCCAGGCTTAGCAGGAGCTTGTGAAGTTAGGTTGTTGAAGTCTGTTCTCTTCTCTTTTACTGACAGAAACTAGGGAGCTTCATTTTAAGCTTTTCCTGCAGGATGTTTCTTGCAACCCCAGTGCTACCTCATGGACTTAGTCTGACTGTGATAACTGCAATTGAACATTCAACTCTTGTGCATTTCCATAAAAATACATAAATCCTGAAATAGTCCACAGTAGTGATGTTAAATTTGTTATTGGCTTCTAGTGTTGACTTTCAAGGATGCAGCTTTTGCCTCTGTTGTTGTTTCAGGCTCTCTGCAGATAACTTACAGCCTTGGCTTACAATACTCTGGGTAGGTTTCACTCAAAGTTTGAGCTGCCCTGTATAAATGTGTGTCCTTCCTGCAGAAAATAGGGTTCTGATTATTGAGTTCTGCTGCTTAACAGATGCTTGTTTCAGTGATAACCAGCTGACTGACCATGCCTGTGACTCTTCCCTAGCAGTCAGCTGTGTACATACCTATTCTTAAAGCAGGTATCAGCTAGGAATAAAAAGTGTTTTTGATGATTTACAGCACCATGCCCAAGAGCTTTCTTTTCTCAGAGAATTTGTAATCTGAATAATGTGATGTGAGTACAGCTTTGTTAGATTTGTAAACTCACATAATGATTAGAAGGGAAGAATGCATCTGCCAGGTGGATTTAATGAAGATGGTTCTTTTCATCAGTAGAGAGATTTTTTTCAATAGGATCTCAGAGAATTCTGGGAGAACTCACTGATTGTACTGAGCAATTGTAGGTGATGGACAGGTAGTGAATTTCTTGCACTGAATTGCTAAGAGATGAAAGTGAAGTTTGAGCAGGGTAGGCAGAAATATGAATACCTTAAAACTGCCCCGGGAAGATAATTACTCAAATATTAAACAGATTTTTTTAAAACACAATTCTCTTTGGTAAAGAGGATATCCTTCTGCAATAAAGGCAGAGAGTGCTGCTTTTCCATCTAGGGACAGACTGGACTTCTGTACTTTAAGACTTCCTGGCAATCCCTTGTCCAAGGCTTGCTTATTCCTTGTGAAAGGAATAAAGGTCTTGAAATAATCTGTGTTTTGTCTGGGGAAAGGCAAAACATGATCCAGTTGTGTGCTCTGTGCCCTGCATTTTGACTCCAGGTAGGCTTAGGCTATAAAACTACAAACAGTGGAGGCATTTGTAGGCTGCTCTTACACTCCATTAAGGTGGGTGCTCTTCTGCTTGAATTCTTTGAAACGTCATAATTTGGTGTTGTAGATTTGAACAGGTTTAAGCTCCTGGGAAATGCTCTTCAGATTATTAATCTCTAAAAACCTGTTCTTTTTTTCTGAAAAATTAGGTGGGGAGGCAGGAGGTGAGAGCAGAGTTGTATAGTTAACTAGAGCCCTGTAAATTCTGTGTGTACCTTCTATTTAGACCTTCACTAGCAGCAGGAGTACTTTTAGGCACTTTGTTATTTTCTTGTAGCAGTAGTAATACTGATTGCTCTCTAATAATAAACAAATTTTCTTTAGGATAGTAGTGCTGTTAACATGACTTATGACTGCCATTCCAGCAAGACAGAAACCCAGTTGGTTATGTGGTGTAGTAAAATAAAAATTGAACAGGGCGTGTAAGTAGTACTCAGAAGTTTAAAGTGTGAATTTATAAGCAGTAAAGAAATTAAAAGGGAAATAAACAGTTTTGTTGTATTTATTTATGAAAGGCTTGTCAGGCTTATTGTTATGTATTGCTGACAGTGGACATGGCTAGGTACAGACCTGGGAGGAGGATACTTTATTTTTAAACCATCCATTGAGCAATCTGAGTACATGTATACCTGAGCATTAATGAAGGTATAACTCCTTTTCTTTTGCCCAAGGGGGCTTAGATATAGCATTGACTTTTTAAACAATGCTATCTTTTCAGATGTTATCTTGAAGTATGTGAGCAAGGAGAAATTCTTGGTGCTGCAGAGAATTCAGTCTCTTACTTGCTTATCTTTCTATATTTTTTGTTTGTTTGTTTGTTGGTTTGGTTTTTTTGTTAATACTTGTGAGATCATTTTCAGTTCATTTTTTTTTACAGCCTGAGTTAAGGGCTTAGGTGTCAAATGAGCACCTCTCCAGTGTAGTTGGTGTGGTAGAAATACAGGTCACATTTCTGTTTTCTTTCTGTTTTCTTAAGTATGGGTCTGTGTTTTGTGCTTGCACTCAGAGGGATGTGTCAGTTCATGTGGTCTCTAGTGCTAGGGCTGGTGAGCAGGTCTCTTTGGCTTGGCATGGTTTCCAGGATGTGTTCAGGGATCAGGGCTTGCTCTGCTCGTTGGACAGGAGTGTTTCATGCTTTGGTTTTCTGGGCCCAGTCAGAAGTACCTCTGGGGAATATGGGCTCTCTGTGCAGTGAGTGCATCCTTTGTTACCTGAGGGCTCTTTGTCCTCAAGCAAAGGGGACAATTCAGGGACATACCTGTTCACTAGAAATCCCAAATGTACTTGAAAGCTGCTACTAAGGTTCTTCCCTCATGCTTTAAAACCATGGGCTGCCAATTCCAGTGCTTGTGGCCAAATCCATCTACAGCTCTCCAGGTGAATTTTAGCACCTTGACTTTCTAAATTGGTGGTGTTCTTTTCCCTTCTGTTCTTATGGTGTTAGACAGCTACTGTGTTTGCACTAGACATAATTTCAAGTGATACTAAAATTTTGTTTGCATCAACACAGGGGTTGGTGGAGACTTCTGAGGCTTAGTCAGCACTGCACTGTTGCTTTTGCAACGTGTACTTGAGGTGTTGTCTGTAGTTGTTGTGCTACACGTGTGCACCAGTGCAGGATCCACAAAATGGCTGGTGTGCTGTCCATTGGCATGCAGAGTTTTTTGTTCTGCTGAGCAATGTACTGTGGGACATAACTGTTCTTTCCAATGCAGCAAATGTGAGGATGCCTGGGGTGCCTGCAATCTGCTGCCTGTTTCAATGTAAGCTGATTATAAGTGTTAGTTACCGAATAATTTCAGCATATCCCAAGTTTCACCCAAATATTAACAGCTACTTATTTTGTGCGTAGGTTGTCTTGTTAAATAGTGTAACCTAGAGTAGTTCTGCATGGAGACTGGAGCAGAAAAGAAACAATTAAGCGTTTTCCCTCTGGGTGTCTTTCAAAAATTGTATTCTCCTCCTCCTGCTATTTTAATGTCATGTTGGTTCTCTACCCGCCTTTCACTCTTGTTTCATGCTCAAAAGGATTCCCTTGCTTCTGATTTTGGAGTTACTTGAAAATTCTGTGTTCTTTCATTCTTTTTTTTGTCTCTGTTCTCGCTGCTGGGCCCAGCTTAGTCACCAGCCTGGGCTCCACTGAGGAGCAGCAGTGATAAAAGTGTTGTACCTCCAAGCTCCTGCTTCCTGAGCCTGTGGTGGAGAGAGTAAGGCTGACACCAAAGATGTATTTAGCCTGAGGTTTTGCCTCTGACAGTGCCCACGAGTGGAAGCCTAGGCAAGTGTGAACACATTACTATCCTAGTGTATCATTCCATGATCATATGTAGCTTGGAAGCTTCCTAAATTAGAGGTGGTATCCTCATAGAATCATAGGATGGTTTGGGTTGGAAGGGGCCTTACAGATCATCCAATTCCAAGCCCCCTGCCATGGAGAGGAATGCTTTCCACTGGACCAAGTTGCTCAGAGCTCCATCCAACCTGGCCTTAACGTGCTTAACTCTGGCTAATTCCTCCAAGTATTTGCTGGCTCATGGGTGTTGCATTTGGCTACCTCTGAAGCTGGTTTCTGAAATGTTCTGGGTGTTGGCACCTATTAGCTAATCTTGTTGTGCTGCCTTTCTCTTTTATCACCTCTGGTGTTGACTGTCCAATGCATAGCATGCCAATGACAGCAGGAAAGTATCTACTTAGGAGAGATACATTTCTTGAAAGCAGGAATAACAGGAAGCATTTTAAGATGTGTATTTGGGCATGCTTAAATGTAAGTGGGTAGCTAAAGGCTGAACCCCAAACTTTGCTAAGGCTCCAAGTGGTACTATGCTGTGATAGTCTTTTATTACTTGTGGGTTTGCTCATGTCTAATGGCATCAAATTCTCCCCAGAAGCTTAAATGTGTGTGACATTCTGCAGTGCTGCCTGTTCCTGTGTGTACCAGGGAGGCTGTTCAGGATTGATTGTTGAGGCAAAAGTGGATACTGTAGCAAATGCTGCAAGTTAATCAAAGCAGATAACAGTGATAACTTGCTGGCATATAATCTAAAGGGAGAAAAGACTTTAAATTTGTGATGGGGAACATGAAGAGACTGCTGGTCTTCTTTGGCCAGGTGCTGAATTTATGAACCTTGCTATTCTGCTACTGGAGGTAACAAAATGCCTGCATTGAACTCAGGGCAAGGTTTTCAGTCAGAGGTGATGGAAGGCTTGGAACTGTGAGCCTGGAACTTTCTAAAGGAGGCTTGGTTCCTCATGAGATTAATGCTCAGGCATTTTTGATAATTGAACCTCTTCATTTCTAGAACCAACTAACTTTGGTACCTACAAGAGCAGAGTGCTTTTTTTTTTTTTTTTTTTTTTTTTTTTTTTTTTTTATTGCTTACTCTCTAAGTTACAAGTAGAAATGTTTGTTTTTCTCCAGGATTGGGTAATTAGGAGTGGAATTTCACCAGGTGCTTGCTCAATGCTGTGCTGGTTCTGGATCTCTTTTGTGTTGCCCACATGCACATACCTGCCCACCTGTTCCAGAAAGTCTCTTCTTCTGTCCAGTAAAATTAATCTTCCAGGAAATTAAACAGCAGCCACATGCAATAGTGTTTCCTTTCACATGTGAGAACAGCTTTCTAGAGGTAGGATTCAGGGCCACAGACAGCTAATTACACAGCTAATTTGCCTTCAAGCTCTTGGAGGCACTGAATGCCAGGAAATTTTTGACTCTTGCATGCTTTTTTTGGAAATTTTGGCTGTTAAATTTGTTGAGCAGGCATAAGTGATGCTGCTGAGTGTGGGTGGATTTCAAATGCTGGCCACACATGTGTTCATGGCTTTAGCTCACATTTGTGATTTAGGGAAAAGCTTCTATTTCCACACTGAAGTTCAAATGTGAACAGTCCTTTAAGCATCCTTTATGAGCACACAGGTTGCATCTTCATTATTATTTTGGTTGTCGAGGACTGAATTTCTGAGGTGAGTCCCAGTTTCTGCACTTGGCTTTTTCCTGGGAAGCAATCTGAGTGTGCAGTTAGTATTCCTTGGCATGTAACTGACCCAGAAGTGTCACTCCAGGAGCATATCTGCTGTGCTTCAGGTGTCTTGGACCTTTGGTACACTGCAACCCCTCAAAGGTGCAGTGTGATTTTTGGGGGCTTAGCACCAGCTGCCCTCTGCAGCCTTTTCTCTTTTTAAGACTGTGCTGGTGCCAAAGTAGAAAGTTGAGCTAGTCTTAATTTTCTTTGTGATGCAGAATTGGGTTTTCTTTTCTCTTTGAATATTAGTGAAGTAAATAAGGAAGCCATCTTGAGTTCCATCTACTAACCTAAAACTTTATTCTGAATTTTCAGAAGTCTTAATGAAACCAGCCATATTGATTCGAGTGCTGTTTGTGAGGCTTTTCCCTGTGTTTCCAGAAGTATCTTGTGTTGGTATTTGTCCCTTTCAAATAATGAAGAGTGCTGTGGCATGCCTGTTTTCAAAGCCAGCTGTTTTGCAGACCCATCTGGGGGTAATTTTATTTAACAATCTGTGTGGGGGTTGCACAGAGACCTTGACTGGAATCCCTGTGTGCCTTCTAGATGTTGTTTTATGTCCCTGACCTCTCATCTTTTTTCTTATCCAGACCTCTTTTCTTCTCTTGCTCCCACTGAACTGCTGACCCTCTGCTTTGGAAGAGAGAAATGATTCTGTAATAGAAAATATCTCTTCCTGAAATGGGTAATTTCATGTGTCTCCTTTTTTTTTTAATGCTACAGATGAGACTACCTATCTTTTCTGGGGCAAGAGTCTCTCATTGTCTCTCCCATAGCAAATAATAAAAGCTCAGCAGCATCAAGTACTGTAAATACCTTGCAGTCCTGTTCTCAATTACAGAATTAGTTATGTAAATCTTGTCTTAAAGGAGGAAGAGCCCTGATGTTTCTTAAATCATACTCTGTGTGCACGCATGCGTGCAATTCCTTGTTGTCCAGGAGAAAAATACCATGCAGGCTCCACAGAGATTAACATACTAAACACTGTTGCTCTGCATGACCTGAAATTGGCTTTTGGGTGCTAATTGGATCTGTAGGCTTTGAGAGAAGGGCTTGGGAAACACTGGCCTCCAGTTTTCCAGGTTTCAGGCAGCAGTATGGATATGGTGGCTGTGTAGGGGCCCAAGTGAAGTCCTCTGGGGGCACCAGTTGCTGGAGCACAAGTTAGGTAACTGTTCTGTGTTGGCTTATGTCATCTTTGCCTGGCTGAGCATATCTTTGCATTCATCTTTATGTAAAGAAACTGTGATACAGTGAGCACTAAGCCTGAAACCAGGAATGCCTGTTATCTGTTCCTAGCTTTTTAATTTGCTCTAGTTGGTTAATCTGTCCAAGTAGATCTGCTGCAAAAAGACCTGGCAAAAGCTATGCTACTGCACTTACCTACACAGTCCTACAAGGCGCAGGCACTCATTTCCATGCCATAACACCCATTCTGTGTGCATCTGCTGTTGGCATTTTGAATGTGGCTGCTTGCTTGGAGATTATTTACGGTGAAGATGAGACCGTTAGAAAATTAAATTACAGGCGAAAAGGATTGCTCTGAAACACTGAGCTCCATCCCCCCACTGGCTCCTGTGGCTGCAAATCAGTTGTCAAGCGTGGAGCCAAGGTGGGCCAGTGCCATATGCTGCCTTGTTCAGCAGTTCCAGCAGCCTGGCTGCCCAGCCACCTCGTTCCATAATCTCTCACAACAGCAGATGCAGGAGGAGTGAAGCTGCCCTTCAGGATCCCAACTGGAGAGTCTGGGAGCCCAAGAGTGTGTGTGTTGTGTCATTTGGCGTTGTGGCTGCTGACTTCTGTGATGAGCCTCTGTTGCTGCTTTTGCTGAAGCCTCCAGGATGCCTTTGCTCATCCAGTGAAGTGCTTGTCAGGAAATGAGTGCCTGTGTGTGGAGATTTGAAGTGAACCCCAAAATAATTCTTGGGGAGGTGGAATTAAGATGAATAATATATGGATTATGAAAGTATTTGGCTTTTTAAATTTCATTTCCAAATCCCCTTTAGATTTAACTTGTCTTTAGAAAGGACCTTGTTTGGTATGAGTGGGGTTAAATTGCAGTGGATAAATGCCACCAAATGTAAGCAGGTAAAGAACACAAAAAACCAACAACAAAAAGCTCCTGCAGCCTGCCCCCTTCATTCCAAACACCAAATAAAAAGCTCATATCTAAAAGCAAGGCAAAACAAAAACCCAAGAAATCCCTGCCCCCCAATAAAAACCTCCAAACACCTGTTTGTGCTTTTTCTTGCTTTGCTTTTTGGTTTTAGTATAATTGTTAATGAAAAGTAAAAGACTTTATATTGGTTTCAGCACTTCTTGTATTTGTTAGCATTTTTAAAGAGTTTTTTTGTATATTACCTAGCATTAAAGATAACTTGGAAGACAAATGATTACTTCATGCTAATAAAAATCAATGCTTTCTGCCTTGGGAGAAAAAAATGATGTGATGATAATGGAAATTATTTTGAGGAGAGAAGGGAGTGTTTCAGGATTTCCTTTCTAAAATATATATATATATATATATATAATATGAATTACAGACTTGTGAAACACATGGATATTGCTATTCATGCAGCTTTTGAAAAAGTCTTTTGACAAATGCTTTTCCTTAGCTTTCCAGCTTTATCAGCTCTGTTATGAGCTATGTCCTGTTGAAAGACCTGCTGGTTAAAAACATAGTAGTAGCTTATAGAGTTTTAATGTGATCTTTCTAGGATTTAAATTTTTTTGTCTTGGATTTTCACTCAATGTATGATTTTTAGTTAATGTAGATGCACATTTAGAAATTATCTATTCCGATTGTTTACTCCAGTTAAATCCCCCAAAAGTTCAGTTTAATCCTAGTGGTGTGCTGCATTCCACACAGAGCAAAGAAAATCGTTTGTCTCTGCCCAGAGGAACTTGCAGTATAGAACAAATGGATTTGGACTGCTCTGCTCAGTTCCAACTGCTTTGGGAAAGATTTAAGATAAGAGATAAGTGCAAGTTAATGATGTTGCAGAACAGCACTGATTTTAATTCTGTATATTCCAGTTTGGGGACTTTTAAAAAATGCTGCTCTTGCTCAGGTTGGCATTAGTAGTAGGTATTTGTTAACCTGTGTCCTTCCTCCCCACTAAAGGTAATGTGAAGATACTATAGATACAGCATTTTTGGGAATATTTGCAGCCTGGTTTCCAACTATGCTCTTAAGCCTTGACTTGTGGGCTTTACTGCTTTGTCAACTGTTTTCTTTAGAATGCAACATATTGAACTTCTCCTCTGCAACACAAATTGCTTCTGAGGAAGAACAACAGAAAATCACCTGTCTTGTGTGGCAGTCTAAATACCACTTCCAGAATCCCTGGGCTTTTTGGGTCAGATGTCACCAGGTAACCTAAATGGTCTGCTCTGTAAGAGTAAGATAAAAATGAAGATCTGTGAGACAATTTGGAGGACAATAAATGAAGGCCATTAGCAGGGGCAGGTTTGTCAGGTGAGACCCAGGAATAAGTGGCATGTTAATTCTGGCATTTCAGAATGTTTTTTTCCTATCCCCTTTCTTTTTTGCTCCCAGATGCATTTTAGAGACTTGTCAAAAGTAGTTCTTAGATACAGCTTTTTATCTTGAACTGTCAGTCAGTGATAGGGAAAGGGAATGGAAATTATATGTGATGGAATTGTTCGACATCCAGGGAATCTAAAACATGATCTTTAGTGTTATCTTTGCCTGCTGGGTGGTTTGGTGTTCGTTTTTTTTTTTTTTTTATTTTTTGGACCAGTGGTACCACAATTCTCTACCTGCAGAGAGCTGCTCTGTTTTACAAGGTAGCCTCCTGTTTTGCACACTTGGGAAAGGTTTGTATGGCTTCTCCTTTCTTTTCTGCCTGCCATATGCCTTGGTCTACCTTCCAGTAGCAAACCTCTCCCCATGGCCAGGAATCAGTGGTGTACAGAGGGGTCTGTGCTGTCTGCAGCCAGTGATAGTGTGTTAAACTCTATCTGCACATGCAACCTGGTTTCTGCCTTACAGCTTCCACTGCAGTTTACTGGTCTCTTCTTGTACTGTAGCGTGAGTAATCCACAGAAGAACTTGCAGCAAATTCCTGTAGCTTGTTTTGGCACAGGATTGAGATGGGTGATGTGCTGGAATGAAAGATGCCGGTCAGCTTGTCTTCAAAAGAGAGGAGCTACACAGTGACCAGTGCTTCATTCCCAAAAGCCCAAGATGGCAGGAGAGGCAATGCTGCCTCTTGCAGCTGCCTTAGCAGAGAGAACCACAGAAAGTGACTTTCTTTTTTGTGAGATGGTTCAGTGACATTTTTCCAAAATTAATCTTTTTGGGCAGTGATCAGATGAACTGCTGACTATACAGTGATACATGTAATTCATGTGATGAAGTATTGTTCTCTTGCTGTCCCTGTCTATTTAGACAATAAGATCTTCTGACTGCTGTCAGGAAGTCCTAGAACTCCTTTCCTATGGATAAAGGCTAAGAGAATTGGGGTTGTTAAGTCTGGAAAAGAGAAGACTCCAGTGAGATCAATCATATTGTGGCCTTTCAGTGCTTAAAGGGGGCTTGTAAGAAACGTGGGGAGAAACATTTGACCAAGGCATGTAGTGATAAGACAAAGGATAATGGCCTTAAATTGAAAGAGGGCAGGGTTTGATTGGGTGTTAAGAAGAAATTCTTTATGATGAGGGTGGAAAAACACTGGAGCAGGTTGCCCAGAAAGGCTGTGGATGCCCCATTATTTGAAGTGTTCAAGGTCAGGTTGGCTGAAACTTCCAGCACCTTGGTCTAGTGCAAGATGTCCCTGCCCATGGCAGCGTGTTGGAACTAGATATCTTTATAAGTCCATTCCAACCCAAACCATTCTGTGGTTCTGTGACAACTGAGAACTGTGCCCTAGTGAAAGCCTCATGGTTTGTTCAGNATTTTTTGGACCAGTGGTACCACAATTCTCTACCTGCAGAGAGCTGCTCTGTTTTACAAGGTAGCCTCCTGTTTTGCACACTTGGGAAAGGTTTGTATGGCTTCTCCTTTCTTTTCTGCCTGCCATATGCCTTGGTCTACCTTCCAGTAGCAAACCTCTCCCCATGGCCAGGAATCAGTGGTGTACAGAGGGGTCTGTGCTGTCTGCAGCCAGTGATAGTGTGTTAAACTCTATCTGCACATGCAACCTGGTTTCTGCCTTACAGCTTCCACTGCAGTTTACTGGTCTCTTCTTGTACTGTAGCGTGAGTAATCCACAGAAGAACTTGCAGCAAATTCCTGTAGCTTGTTTTGGCACAGGATTGAGATGGGTGATGTGCTGGAATGAAAGATGCCGGTCAGCTTGTCTTCAAAAGAGAGGAGCTACACAGTGACCAGTGCTTCATTCCCAAAAGCCCAAGATGGCAGGAGAGGCAATGCTGCCTCTTGCAGCTGCCTTAGCAGAGAGAACCACAGAAAGTGACTTTCTTTTTTGTGAGATGGTTCAGTGACATTTTTCCAAAATTAATCTTTTTGGGCAGTGATCAGATGAACTGCTGACTATACAGTGATACATGTAATTCATGTGATGAAGTATTGTTCTCTTGCTGTCCCTGTCTATTTAGACAATAAGATCTTCTGACTGCTGTCAGGAAGTCCTAGAACTCCTTTCCTATGGATAAAGGCTAAGAGAATTGGGGTTGTTAAGTCTGGAAAAGAGAAGACTCCAGTGAGATCAATCATATTGTGGCCTTTCAGTGCTTAAAGGGGGCTTGTAAGAAACGTGGGGAGAAACATTTGACCAAGGCATGTAGTGATAAGACAAAGGATAATGGCCTTAAATTGAAAGAGGGCAGGGTTTGATTGGGTGTTAAGAAGAAATTCTTTATGATGAGGGTGGAAAAACACTGGAGCAGGTTGCCCAGAAAGGCTGTGGATGCCCCATTATTTGAAGTGTTCAAGGTCAGGTTGGCTGAAACTTCCAGCACCTTGGTCTAGTGCAAGATGTCCCTGCCCATGGCAGCGTGTTGGAACTAGATATCTTTATAAGTCCATTCCAACCCAAACCATTCTGTGGTTCTGTGACAACTGAGAACTGTGCCCTAGTGAAAGCCTCATGGTTTGTTCAGGTGCTTTTGTAATCCTGTGGCTTGGTGGCAGTGGGTGAGGGGATGAGTGGTGAAGAAAGCAGGTTGTTCCTGTGCTGCAAAATTAACATTCACATGCTTTCACATGAATGTTAGTCCACGTGGTATAGATGGAGTTCAGCTGGGAAGGTACTTGCTTTTCCATCCTGTGCTGGAGATGTGGCTTTTCTGAGATCTCAGATGGTATGGAGATAAGAGCAATCCAGCAGCCTTGCAGTTTGATAGTTTTTCTGAGGCTCCACTTAAGATGCAGTATGCGTTTCTTCATCCTGATAGAGATAATGGGTTTTAAGCAATTACACCCAGGCTAATTCCTTTTGATAAGAGCTCTACATTATCTAAAAAAAGAATCCTAGCCGCCTGGGAAAGAACAATGTAAATGTCTCTCTCACGGACTCTTTCATTTGCTCTTCTCTGATATCTTCAAATGATAGGCTGCAGATCTTTCAAGCCATAAAAATCTATCAGACTTTTTTTAGGTAAGGGAGTATTGCAACCAGAGGGGTGTACCATGACTGTTTTCTTGCAAGGTACGGAGGGAGCCCTGTGTGCCTCAGATGATCCCAGGCTACTGTGGTGATTACAACTTTGACATAAAGAATCAAATTTAGTCTCTTAAAGGAGCCCCTTGTTTCTTCCCTGTGAAGACTGCCTGGTTGTAAAGTCTGGGTTGTTTCTGCTGGTTAAGGAAATCTGAATTTTGTAATTTGGAAAGAATAGGAATAGCCTACCACTTAATTTAGCATACGTCCCAATCCCTGCTGTGTGTGTTTGCACTGGAAAGAAGAGTGTGATGACATCATGTGTTAAGCAGGAATGGTAAGGGATCTCACTTAATTTTGGTTGTATTCTTCTTTTTGAGACTAATATGGAAATTTTGATAGTTAGTTGCCTTTGTGGCTCTTCAAGAACTTTCCTTTTCTGGTTAATCTCTGATTTTTCCTCTCAGACTACACAGTGTAGTGTAGAAAATTTAATTGACTGAATTTGAAAAGTAGAGGAAATACCAAAGTAAAATGTTTGTTTAAATGTGCTTCTTCTAGGAAAATCATGTTATTTATATATTAAAAAATAATGGCTGTAGCAGTATTGAAAGATTTTCAAACATTGTAGGCGTGTTTGGTATAACTTCTTCTTTCTCTCCCAGATAGTCACTGATGACATTCTTGATGTGCAGCTGCCTGATTATAACTGAAGCTGGGAGGATAGGCAAGGGGAAGAGGGGCAGATTGGAGATAAGGATTATAGTCTCCTGGGTTGATATGCTTTGGCTCTCCTTCCCAAGAGGAGAGCCTGTGAATGTGTGGCATGCTGCCTGTCCCTTCACCTGCCTGCTCGCTAGGGAGAGTTGCTGAATGCTTTCTGTCAGGAGCCTGATAATTTCTTTTTTGAAAATTGAGGAAGAGTATTTGAGTGGATGTGACTCTGGTGGGCTAAAAAAAAAAAATAGGCAAATTTATTTTTTTTTTCTTCAGTTTGGAAAAGGTTTCACGCATCACCAACACTGTAGTTAAGCAGTTCAGTACAGATGTGAGAGGTTTGGGATTTTGCTAGAAATAGCTTTAATGGTAGGGGGTCCACTGCTCACACTCGAGTGTGGCACAAGAAGGGTTGCCCCTGCTCAGCCCACTCTGACAGCGCTGCAGCAAGTGCTGCTTCGACTGGAAATAGATGGAGGAGTTCAGGGAGGGAGGATCGTTACCACCATTTGCAAAGTTGGCTGCAGTATTTTTTTTCCTGTCATAAACTGTTGTGAATTTGAAAGGGCTGCTGGGTATTTCCTTCCCAGACATGGTAATGTTCAGTTGGCAAATGAAACGACCTTTTGTTCGGAAAGCTCTTTTGAGATGAAAGGCGTCAGCAAAGTTGTCGCTGTGTCTCCTGTGACTGCCTTGGTTGAGGAGCTGGACTGTGTGTTCTAAGTCTTTCTGATGCAGAGGCTCGAGTGCTTAGTCTGAGCCAATTTACTCATTCGTTAGCTCTTACTTTTTTGACTTTAATTGGCTTCCTACTGCATGTCAGATTGCATTTTCCTTCAGCTGGCGGATGTGGAGGCGACCTCCTTCTCTGGGCTGCTACGAGAACATGTTTTCTTATTAGATAGAGCTGTCTAGTGCAGGCTGGAGGAAGCATCTTGTGAAAGAGAGTGCTGAAGCACAAGTGTGTTCTTAGCAACAGTAATACCTTCTCAGCCTTGTGGAGGACTCCACAGGTTACTTTTCATCTTGTTCTTTCGTAAGTTTATACGTAGATGCAAAATGTTTATGAAAATGAAGCTCCTAGAAGGCTTTCCACATGTCCCCAGTGCAAGGGGAAATCCTTAACCAGCCCTTTCCTTGAGGAGTTTTGTACCTTGTTGAGAGTTTAAGCAGACTACCTCTTCTGTAGGTCCTGTTCTGTAGCACAATTTTTCTGCCTTGTTTTCTTGTTTATCCTGAAAATGACAGGTTACTGTTTATACTCAGATTGACTTCACAACCCATCTACTCAATCATCTGCTTTCCCTGTTCTCATTTTTGGAAGGATTTCATTTAATGCCAGCAATGTGATGGTGCATCTGGGTGGTGGGACAAATTTATAAACCACTGCTAGGGAAAAAGTACTAGCTCAAAGCTGCCTTGGCTATGTCTGAATTGTCTTGCCGTGTCTTACTAACATGCCAGACCCCAGTGTATTATTTTTCCACCTTGAGCCACACTTTGTCCATGTTTCTGGTGAAGTATTTCATGCATTCCCATGGGAGAATCCTCTAATCAAGTGCTTGACAAATACCCACGTGGGCTCTGTGGTTGTCTTACATTTGTGTGTTTCTGACCCATCCCTGCTAAAGGACCAGTGTTGCCTGGCAGTGCTGTCACCTGTTTCATGAACCCAAGGAATACATCCCATACCTTTTGTTTGTGTGCTGTCCTGCTTACAGGGGCTCCATTACCTTTTGTTTTGGAAAACAGTTCCTTGGAATTTCATCTGATGGTCTGGTAACTCAATAAAAATAAAGTTTTGTATTTAACAGCTAACCTTGTGCTTAGGCAAATTTGATGTCCGGCACTAAGTCAGATGCACTTATTGAGTTCTTACTAAATACACATCTTTGGTGTGATCAGTGATACTGAGAAATACAGAATTGCCAAAGTTCTGTTGTTTTCTGTCACTAGTGTATACATTGTTTTGTCCTCCTCCATCTGTTTATATAGTTAAATGGGATTCAGATGAATTCATTAAGAACCTGTCACCTTATATTAACAGTGAAATATATTGGGTGTCATGAAAAAGAAATGTTTTCAAGAAATTTACATAGTTTTAAACTCTTGTATCATGATTGCTCTGGGAAGGTGAGGGGCTGTATGCAAGAAACACAGGGCTCTGTAAGAATAAAATATTTGCAAAGGCTCCTCACCTGTCAGAGTAATATGGAGCTCACGTTTTGCCCAGATTGCTGTCTGTAGTACTGTGTCTGTAGCTACTTCTGCCACAGTTACATGAAATGTTAATCCCTAAAGCGTGGCTAAGAGCACCTTGTTTAGTCTCTAGGAATAACCTTGCTGCAGGACCAAAGGCAGAACCTTGCATTCACAGCCTGCTGGGTGCCTTAGAGATGAGATGCAGCTTACCCTTGGAGTGCCCGCTCTCTGCACACTCCTCCTCACTTGGGGAGGGCAGAGCAGCTGCTCTGCAGGAAGTTCTCATTCTCTTGTTTGGTGATGTTGCCTCTGCTCCAGCCTTACCAGAATTCTGATTTATCTTAGCAATAACAAATGTTATTGTTTGGAAGGTATAAAATTCTGTTACCTCATCCCTCTTCTCTCCTGCAGTCTGTTCCACTGCCTTCCTTCCAGCCCTGGGTTAATCAGGAGTTGCTTGTGGAACTGTGGTGTGGGGAGTGGGATAGTCATGGCTTTACAGGTCTACTGAGAACTCCCTGTGCTCCTATCTTTCACTTTGGTTTCCCTTTTCATAGGAAGGTGCTAATCACCCCCTACCTTCGTTTAGTGTCAAAGGGTCTTTAATGACCTTGGAAGAAGAGAAACTGAGCTGTCGGTGCTAATCTCAAACACAAATGTGCAGCCCTTGCCACATTAGTCATGCCTTTGTCACCTCTAGATTGGATTAGTGCAGTGCACGGTATGTGGGTCTACAGCTGAAGACACATGCAGAACAGTGTTGTCTGCTTGTTTTAGTGTCACCAGAGAGTATTTTCTAGAGAGATGTCAGTGCTTGAAGAGTGCCCTCAGTCAGAATCCTGAGCTGACTTCTCACAGTGGTTTGCTGGAAGCTGGTTTGACTGTCAGGCTTTAAAGCTTACCTGCTGCTGTTACTGCTTTCTGTAAGAGGATAAGTTGAAGGATTGATGCAACTTAAGACTTTGTGAGGAAGTATATCAGAGCCCTGTAGCTTGCTTTATTTTTTGTTGATTGTTTTTCTGTATGGATGATTTTATGATTTCAGCGTGGTGCTTGGGTTAGGAGATGTGTCCTTGAAGACATCTGTCTGTGGAACAGTACATTGTCAGTGGAGGTTTTCTTCTCCAATACACATGTGAATGGTGCAGCAAAGTCCAGCTTCCTTATTAGGACTAGTCAATCACTTGATCAGGTATATAATAACAGTCTTCTGGGAGGGATAGAAGGGGTAGGAGATTAACCCCATTCTGCATTACAAATAAGTTTAATGAAGTACTAATGTTGAATACAGAAGGTCATGGCAGTGAGGAAATTGGACTATTATGACTGAGCCTGTACACGTGAACAGCCTGTAAAGTAAAGAGCATGGTCAGAGTTCTGAACTGGGGAAGTAAAGGCAGTTTTAGTCCTTGGTTCAACTGTTTGCTGAACTGTAACTGCAAATAAAATTATGCTTCTTCTCTTGCAGTTATGTTCAGCGTGTGCAGCTGCTTGTGTAGTTTTTAAATGCCCACAGAAATCTTACTCTTTAACACATCCTTCTCCACACTGCTCTGGAGGGGACAAGCTGTGCTTTATAGCAGGTTCCCCAGTGAGGGGTTTCTGTTCACAAGACTCTTTTGCCCACACTTGGACACCCACTGACATGATGGGCCTAAGCCAGCAAGTGGAGTCCAATCTAATGCAAGAAGACGTGCAGAGTGATAGGAGGGAAAGGCTCAGCAAATATATTGATGTTCATGTCACTGTGGCTTTCCCAATGGACTTGGTGAATTGTAGCAGATGTGGGGTGCTGTACTTTGTGTGTTAGGGGGTTGTTTGTTTAAATTTGTCCTTTTCTCTGTGGTATCTCAGATCAGTTTTTTGGTCCAGTTGCTTTTGGTGTTGTTAGATGTCTTCTTGGTTGTATCAAGATCTGTCTTTCAGTGTTCTGGCTTCTGTTCTGCCTGGCTGTTAAAATATTTTGCTATGGATATGGAGGTGGTGGGATATGCAGTAAGCTGTTCATGTTTGAAGGCTGAGTTTAGGTAGTACTCATTTCTTAAGAGATTTCTCTGGTTGGAACTATGAATCAAAGCAATTTGCTCTTTGGAGAAGTAAGGACCTGCCAAAATCCATGTGCAGCTGCTGGGGTTATTCTCTGGACTACAGAGCCAAATCAACCAGAAGAGTCTCTTGCTGTGTCTTTGCCAGGTCCCCTGGCTTGTAGAAGTGGTTCACACTTCTGCCTGGAGCATAACATACTGCTTTGCCAGCTTCTGCAGAAAATGCTGTTGTCCTTCTTCCCTTCTGGTGAGATGGTCCCCGAAAACATGGTCTGAGCACTGTGTGTTCCTCTGCTTTGGAGGGAGCCTGCTCTGATCATGCTGCCAGCTTCTGGGCCTTCAGTAAACTTGTGGTTGCAGAAATTCACTCAAGCAAACTGTGTGCATTATAATCAGTTCTTCCTTTTAAATCAATTTGGAGGGCAAGGAATCTCACCTGTGTTTGAGAAGCCATGATCCTTTAGGGCAGCTGTGACTATACTCATTTTGGGAGAATGTCAACTTAAAATTCTCATGGCCCTCAATTTAGGGGAGAATTAATTTCCTGCTCAGACTCTCTAGTGGTATCAGCAGAAGTCTTATAAAAATTCCTGATTAGATTATGCCCTCGTTGTAGTAATGAAAACCACTCATTAATGTTGTTTAAACATCTTACGTAGCACTTGCCTTGTAGTAGAGAAACTGTTATCCGTTGGATCTATGGCTAATTCTCTTCTTTTTTTTTCTCTTTACAATTTTCTCTCAGTCAGTATTTTGTTACCTCATGTGGTATTAGATAAGCAGTGAAAAAAAGATTGCCCACACTAAAAATGGTGTGTTTAGAGGCTCCTGCTTCAGTGAGATTAAATGTTAATGGGAAATATTGCCCTTACTAGTTCTTGCTCTCTGCAGAGTGGGATGCCCAGCTTTGGCATATTTAATTTTTGGTGTTTTCCTGGTTGAAGCCCATCCTTAACTGTGTTCTATTATTCATTCTCCTGCCTAGCTTGCTGCAAAGGGCGCATTGTGAGAGTGCCCAAAGGTCCCCTCATTCGAGTGGTGGGCACGGAGGTGGCGATCCCCTGCAGCGTTAGTGACTATGATGGACCCAGTGAACAGAACTTTGACTGGGAGTTCTCCCGGGAGACTGACTTCGTGCGGATAGTGAGTACCTGGGATTCTACCTTCACCTCTGAGGAGTACCAAAAACGCGTGGGCCGCGGGGATATCAAACTGAGACGGAGCAGCAACGATGCTGTGGAACTTGTGATTAGGAACATCCAGCCAGCTGACCAAGGGAGATACAAATGTTCCACGCCCAGCACTGATGCCACCGTTCAGGGAAATTATGATGCAGAGGTCCAAGTGAAAGGTATTTCTGAAGAGTGAGGTGTGCTTTCAATTTCTTTTTGATATTGATTATAGATGTGCCCTTAAGAATGTTGATTTTCTGTTGTTTTTGATCATTGTGATTTTTTGTTTCTTTTTTTCTTCTTCTTCTTACTCTTTAATTCTCCTGAAGCCAGAATTTAAAATTCGGAAATATGATAGTGAAGGCAAGTGAGGTGAAGAGAGGCTGTTTACTATAAACACCACCTTTCTTTTTTTCTGTCTAGTAAATATGTAAATAAAACACTAAGTGGTGGGTTTTCTGAAGATGTCTGCAAATATTTCATGTCCCTAAGCCTCTGGGTAAAGAAGCTAAGTTCAGGTAAAAAAAACACAGTCTGTTTTCTCTCTGTTTTAGTGTCATTTAGGGATCTTCCTTTTCTCCTTTAGCATGTTGATACTACAGTGTTGTCCTAGCTTTGCTCTATCACTTAGCATTTTTCAGTTTTAAATTTGGACACTATTTCTTTTCCCATGTCTTGTCTTTTACTCACATGAATATCAAGATTAGTTTTGTATGGGAATAGTCAAAATGATGATGTTTGGATGAGAAATTAAAGTGAGTGGAAGGATAAATGAATTCTTGTCTTGGCTTGTTTAAAGCAGAGCACTTCCTTAGTGCTTTTTCAGCTGAATTTCCTTCTTCCTGGAATATATTTATGTGTGGGAGAAGGAAAGATTGCAAAGGTGTTACTCTGTGGTGGTTTTATTGCCTCACATCTGAACAGCTCACTGTGGGTGTTCTTTTCTTGATTCTCTTTTATGATTCTTGTATCATTTGGGATTTTTTTTTTTTCCTAATAGTGATTTCCGACGGCTTGTCCGTGAGCGGTTCCAAAGCTCGTTCCTCCACGTCTCTCCGGCTGTCTGAGGGCGACTCCTTCAAGCTGCGCTGCTCGGCGGCCACCACCTCACCGGAGCACACTCACCTGCACGTGACCTGGCAGATCAAGAGCGGCTCTTCTTGGCGGGACATCCTGTCATTGACTCACGAGGGCAAGTTCCAGCCGGGCCCTGGCTACGAGGAGCGCTACCGCAGCGGGGACATCCGCCTGGACACGGGCGCCAACGACACGTACCGGCTATCCGTGTCCCAGGCTTCCTCCGCGGATGGCGGGGCCTACCGCTGCCTGGTGAGCGAGTGGGTGAGAGGGGCGGATGGCTCGTGGCAGAAGATCCAGGAGAAGAGCGTGGAGATCGCCGCCGTGTCCATCCAGAGGACCGGTGAGTGTTCCTGGTGGGCTGCGGGCACGGCGCTGGCTGTGTCCAGGCTCTGGTGCTCTGGGGTAAGCTGAGCAAAGCGAGGGTGTGTTCCAGCAGAACCTGGAGTGCTCTTTGGATAGCTGGCCTGTTTACATCCGTGACATAATTATTCTAGCTTTATTTTAGAGAAATGGGGGTTGATGGCATGGAAGGATTGCCTGGAACCTCTTAGATGTCTAGACCCAGATTTTATCTCATCTTTCATTCACTTCAGAGTGCTCATGGTTTTTATATTTCTTAAATAAACATTATATTTAACACCTGATCGCCCAAACCCTTCCCTCTACTCTCTTATTAACGCAGGGTTCCTTAGCACTAAACAGCTGCACTTCCCCTGTGAAAGTGGCTTGTGATTCAGTGATAAATGTGAAGCTTTTCTGTATGCTGTTTATTAAAATAGCGTGGAAAGATCAAGAGAAAGGAGGAAGGCAGTGATAATTTAACAGGGCAAATTACCCAATGATTTTTATCACTGATCTGATTGCTTTGCTCTGTTGGCAGGGGTCTAGGACAGTAATGGTTCTGTTAAACACATCATTGCATGCTTGGCTAAGGAGACAAAAATACATGCAGCGCTGTGCTGAGGATATCCAGATATCCCTGCCCATACAGATTTCAGGACTAGATGCACTAAGCACTTGATTGCATTAGCATTATCACTGCTGGTTGGAGGAGGGAGAGCGGGGGTGATGCACCTTATCACTCAATAGGTGGAAAAACAGGCAGTGATGGTCCTTCAGAAATATGAGATTACCACAGTATTTTAGAGCTGTTCAGACAGGAAGGGTATCTTTTCATTTTTGTAATCCTTTAATCACTATAGGGGGAACCCAAAAGTCTGGGGTTTTTTTATTGGCTCATTTGGATGTAGTTTTAGTGTCTTGGTGGTACTTAGCCTGTGAAATTTTACAAGATCAATCTGCCCCTCTTTTTCAGGGTGTCTGTTGCACAGCTAAGCTTGCAGGTGCTCTCTGCTGACACAGGACTTGCCTAATTAAGAGCTGTAATTCTCAATTTTGTCACACTTTTGTGGTATTTGCTTTAAGTAGGTGGGGTTTAATCAGTGGCTGAAAACAGCATGAGGCTGGCCAAGACCAGCAGTGGTACAGTTTTTTGATGTGGTTTGGGTGTGTGGTTTGTTTCTTGTGGGGGTTTTTGTTTTCTTTTCTTTGGGTTTTTTCGCCTTCATTTTAAGCTCAGTCATTAGCAGCACTGGCACTTTATCAGGGGCATGAAGGCTTTTTAAAAGTTATGCTAAAGGGATTAGGTTATTCTCCACAAAATGATGTATACACATCCTGTAGAAGGACTTGAAGAGCATCTTGTGCTGACATCTGAAATCTCTGCACTTGCATGCTAAAAGAACTTGAGATGTAAATGGTTATATGCCTATGGGTAAACTCTCTTCAAGTCCCTCTATGTGCATATATTGCCAGATTGTGAATGCCCATCACTTTCAGGAAGACAGAAATGTTGCTTGGAGAATTGCTGCTCTTAACCTTGCAGATGAGTCTTATTTTGTATTCTGGAATTAGTCTGTTAAATTAGCTAGTCTTTCCTACTGATTTTAAACCCATGATAAGACAGTGAGGCAAGTCCCAGTGAGAGATTCATCTGGACTTGGTTTCAGCACTCAGATGGGGCCTGCTACCCTCTGTCTAGTTTGACTGCTCTGTGTTATCAGGTGGTGAGGGGTGAGAATGAGCCTTGCTTGATTTTATTGGCAATAGTTCTGTCTACCCAGTTTGGCTCTGGCCTTCATGTGTTGTGTCTCATTCCAGATGACAGTCCAAGGAAGTTTATGCAGATGGGGAACTATTATGTAGTAGAACATGGTTTTACATACAAGTCACTAATCTCAGCAGAGACACAGCTGCTGGTTTAAAGTAAGTTGTGCTGAGAAGAGCCACTGCTGTAGCTGCCCTGTCCATGGCCTTAGTGGAGACTTTAAGAGCAGCTGCATTACACACTGTGGGAATGGTGCTGCACTGAGACCCAGATCTAATCTTCAGGCAGTGCAGAACGAGTGAATGAGCAAGTGAAGACATGTGGTAGACTGTTCTTGATACTGTGATTCCATGGTTTTCTTTTAATATTCTGTATCTAGTCATGTTTGAATGCTGGCTATGACCATATGTGATATGTATATTAAAAATATTCACAGGCCAGTGGTTGCTAAGTGTGTTTGGAGTGGCTGTTGGTGTTGCTTTGAAGTCCCCAGTGTGTGTTGTTCCGAGCAGTAAGCGGAGAAATCAGCAGTATAGGGAGTTATTGCTGCCTTGTGTTTGCTTCCATTTCATGTTTTTGCAGCACACCTGAGGTCAGTTGGGACTCCAGTGTGTGGCCATGGCTGCTTCTCATCTAAATCTGCTCTGTTCGAGGAGCTCAAAAATGTCAGCAAAAACCATGTTGAGTTCCAGTGTAGTTTCTAGTGATTTCTGTATATGCATGGTCTTCTGAGGCCTAGTCCCAAAACACTTTGACCCTCCTCTGAGACTGAAAAATCCTGTACACATTTTCCTGCTGTGCAAAGGTGATGTGTGGTCTGTGGATGAGACAAAGCCTTCATGGACCAGTTGCTGCTGAGTTATAAAAATGCTGTTCTCCCTCCCTTTCTCCCCTCTGCCCTCATCACACATCCCTTGCTTGACTGATAATGGGTATTGCCCTTGTAATAGATCACTCGGCTCGATATCCAATATGCATTTGAAGGTTGGGCTACTGAGCCTGTTCAGAAGCTCCTGTTATAGAATGTGAAGTCCTGGATAACTTAGAGTGAACTGTGTTTATTAAAAGTAACAAATAAAAAAATATTTTTTGTTTGAATTTTTGTGTCTCTCTTTCCAAGCTCTAGATGTGGTCATCTCAACCAGCAATGTGTCTGTGACCGAAAGAGACTCCCTGGATCTTACATGCAACATCACAACAGACAGAAGTGGTATTTTCCAGGCAGAGGTGATGTGGTATTTTTCTGCATCACCTGATGACACCTTGTCAGATGCTCAGCTCTTGCTGAGCATGGACCACGATTCTGTTGTCAGTGATTCAACTCTCATCAGCCTCAGCCATGTGGACAGGAACTCCTATCGCCTCTTGGTGCGTGATGTGGATGTGGAGGACTCTGGCTACTACTTTTGTGAAGCTGCTATCTGGGTGCCACTGCACAATGGGAGCTGGCATAAGGTGGTGGAGAGGACCTCTGCACCAGTCAGTGTGGTGGTGACAGCACTGGGTGAGTGATTGTGCTGTCAGACTTCATGGGTAATGTATCCTTCAGTGCTTGGCCCCATCAGAAAAGGGAGGGGACCTTACAGAATCTCTTTTGCACACATGTTTATTTTTTTTGCATCTATTATCTATATGTAGGGATCTCTCTCTCACATATATTTCTCCTCACACATATTTCTCTTTATGCAAATGTCCTTAGAAGTAAAGTTACCTGGGAGAATTACTAAAAATGAAACTCCAGTAAAACTTCTTAAAAAGCCTATTGTTTTACCATATCTGTTTTACAGATAGGTCTAGATATGTCAGCCTACCCAATCTGTTCTCTAGTTTATTTTTGAGGAGATAATAGCTTCAATTTAGAGGCAGTGAAACTCAGGATGTTGTTGCAGAATGGTGTAGGTAAGGTATGTGCACCTGCTAGATTGTACAAGGTATTGGTGGCATTGGAAGCCTGAATGAAGCTGGATATGAACTAGCAGAGCTATAGTGCTTGGTGCCTGTTCCCAGCTCTGACTGGATGCAAGCATCCAGGCCCAGACCCTTTCAGTGTACCCTTTCAGATCCTCTTGTCATGAGAAACTGGTGGTACTATCCAGTTACAAAGGCAGAGCTCCTCCAACATGAAAGTGCTGAATGAGGCTGGCATATAGAGAGCCTGTTTTTCAGTAATAAATAGCTGTGCCATAAGGTTAAATCCCATCAACAATGACTTTAAATGTTGCATTTTAGCATTGTGCAGAGCAGTTGAGCCGTGGCCGTCTCCAAGTACACTTGTAATGTGTACTAAAGTGCACAAGTGATTAATGTCTTCATTTCCTGTCCTCATTCAGCCATTCACATTGTACATTTAACTTGTGAGTGTTCTCTCCTTTCCCCACTTGTGTGCATGTGCAGTCATGCACGTGTGTTCATGTGTGTACAGATGCACCTGCATGCTCATGTGCTCTCTTGTCGTGCCTGTACCTGTAGGACTTCTCTTTACTCTTTCCATTCTAATTTAGCATTACTTGGGAACAGGAGAAAATAAAATCTGCTTTTCAGCAGATGCAGATGCTTGGTTGCTAGGGAGAGGGAAAGCAGAATAAATTTTTGGTGTTTGAGGTTTTCAACTGCATCCAGAATTCACCAACTCCTCCTCCTTAATGGAAGTTAAGAGCTCCTGGAGTATTAAGTCGCTGAATTGTCAGTGAGGCTGTTCTTTGACAGCTGACAGAGTGGAGGAATGAGGTTTATCCAGCCAGCCTTTTATTCTTTCTAAATCCTCTGTTTGAGTGTCTGTCAGGGTGAAGCGCCTATCTGGAGTGGTGCTATCAAAGAGGAACTCTCTTCTTAGGGTCCTTCCCCTGCCCACAAATGAAATAAACCTCAAGCAATTTTCTAAGAACTTGGGATTCTTGTGGCTTTTTCCTTCTGGTGTCCCTGTCTAGAGAAGTGCATCTGCTTTCATAGTCTTTGTTGCTGTGGAAATGTTAGTTGGTCTTGAATGCCTTCTTTTTGAGGGGAAGGCGTGGCAAAGGGGGAATGGTAAGAGAGCTGTAGAGTGCAAGCAATACATCATGAGGCCCTGGAGTAAACTACTCTTTTGTGAATGAGAAAGGAAGAGCAGTGTAGCTGTAGAATATAAGGGGCCTTACACCAAAAGTGGGGTTTGGCCATCATTTTTAATCTGTGCTTTGGCTGTAGCAAAATTCTGTGCATTTTCTTTTTATTTTGCCTTACTTACCCTGAAAATGTGCAGAAATCTTCACATGCTCACTGGTAGTAGGTACCACAGACTTTGTAAGCAGTGCTTTTATGATTTTATGTTGCCTAATGTCACAGAAACTCACCACCAGTATTACCAGATTCTCTGGGGTCTGGTGTGTATTGCTGCCCTTGTTCTTGCTAGATGCAAGGACACTGGTGAGAGATCTTTTCTGCAGGCTGACATAGAAGCAGCCCAGCTTGTTTGCTACAATTGTTTTTATCCTTTGCATCTCAGGTCCAAAAGTGCATATGCACACAGAGTTTCCACAGCAGTTCTATTAAGATGCTTTATTATCTTGGCTCGTTGGTGAGCTAAGCCTAAGTTTTAGCCTTGGATTGCCTTCTTTGTCCCAATTATAGCTTCAGTTAATTGTTTCTAGGAGGAAAAAATGCCAAGTAAAACATAAAGCAGGAAATAAATACGGAGTACTGAATACAGTGAGGCTGTAAAAGCCGTGTGATGAGTATTGGCCAAACAGTTGGGAAGCTGGTCATTTTTCTGAATTATAGTAGACAGCAAGACAAAAATATTCTAATACTAGTAAATAAATATGTATTTCCTTTGTGGTGTGAAGTTCTTGCTGTAATCTTTTTCCTTTACTATCTCTGTAGTCTGAGAGAAAATAGTCATGCGGCTCCCTTATCGCTTTTAGGCTTTGGGCAGCCAGCTATTTCAGATTTAAATACAACAGCCCCATTCTTAACCCATGAAACTCAGGCACTGATTTTCCAGTGTGAGATATTCCAGCCTCACAGTTGTACAGCACATACAGTGAAGTTTTTTCTGATCTACACATCTTCAACTCTTCTCCTACTTAGTATTTATTGACCTAGGTAGTATTTAAAGTGCTGACCACGGAAATTTACTGTGCTCAGCTCTTGGTGCTGTCTTGGTGCCAGTGCCAGTGGTGTTCTGTGTCCCCTGGTTTGGGTCTCTGGGTGAGTGAAGTGTTTGCCTTTTAAAGGGCTGTTTTTTACCATTCTTAAACTGTATAGAGACACAATGGGATGGTTAAGTGTGGAAAAGAAAGCATTTCAAGATGGGAGATGGTCTCTTATCCTGGAGAGATATTAGGGAAATGGGATGTCTCTGGTCAGTCCAAAGTTAGAGGATAACCAGTATGCTGCTGCAGGCTGCCCCAGGCATTTGACAGGTGCAAAAAGTGGCTGATTGGGTTGGAATTGAAACCACAGGTGGGGGCAGGCCTAAAGGAGGGAATTATGTTGTTCAGCAAGATCTGTTAGTCCTGATTTTTCTGAAATGGCCTGACTAGACCTATGAAATGGAGTGTCGTGTTTGGAAATGCAGATTTAGGGGTACCTGTGTCAGACCTGGTGCAAGTCTGAGAACCAGAGTCCAAGTTCCAAGGTTTTGTAAGAAAAATGCATATTCTGGCACTTGGCTTCTTTAGCTTGGATGCTAAAACTGGATGTTAGACGTTAGAGTATCTTTTAATTATTTCTGGCTTTTTCTCCCTTCTTGTAGCTCCTGACCTGTTTCTTCTGTGTTTCCTCTCCTGCAGAGCCAGACTATGACGTGTTCCTGAATGCCTCTAAAACACCCAAGTTTTCAGATGACCCCACAGAGCTCAACTGCAGGATCACAAACGTCCAGGACACCGAGGCAAACATCCGCTTCACCGTCTCCTGGTACTACAGGCAGCGCCTGCCCGGTGACGACGTGGAGGCAGAGGAGCTCCTGGCTTCCATGGATGCAGACTGGACTCTCCTGCCTGGGGACAGGGGCAGAGAGCGGATTCAGAATGGGGAAATAATCTTGTCTAAAAAGTCTGCTGACACCTTCAGTTTGAGAATCCAGTGGACTTCAGAGAGTGACAGAGGGGATTATTTCTGTGTCATCTCGGCGTGGAGTAGGCACCGCAACAACAGCTGGGTGAAGAGCAAAGATGTGACTTCTGCATCTGTCAACATTTTCTGGGCTACACAAGGTAGGAACTTTACACCTGGGTGGCTGAGAATAGGCCTGTCAGCCAGAAGGCCTGCTAATGGGCTTTGGAAATGGGGTTCTGTGTTGATGAAGGTTTAAAAGCACTGTCAGCTTGTGTAAAGGCCTCTTACCTGTGGAGGGGAATAACTGCTTTACATCACTCCTTTGTTTTACATCACTACTTTACCAGTTTTATGCAACACTTTGGAGTGGAAGTGCAAAAGAAGAGACACCATCAAAGGAGAGTTTCCATCAAGCTGCTGAGACTTCCAGGAGCTGGGCTGGAAGTGGGTGCCACCCCCCAGCAGCGTTGCTGTGGTCATTGCCACTTTGATGGCTCAGAGTATTTTGGTCTCTTTAGGGTGCATCTTGCTGCTAACAACAGGATTGTACTGAGGTGACAAGAGGAATGTCACTTTGTCTTCTCTGTCTGACAGTTGGGAGCTGTGTTTTTATTTTTCTCTTCTACAAGCCCATGTTTAAAAGGCAGTCCTGAGGAAGTTCATGGGCATAGTACTACCAGAGTATCAAAAAATAAGTGGGTAGCCAAACAAAGTAATTCAGTGGTTTGCTTGGATCTTGACCTTTTTTAGGCAAAAGTGAACTAGCTCTAGTCAGTATTTAACTTATTCTGGGAGCATTTGTAGAAGCTTAATAGTTACCTGAAGTTGCTTAACTCTGGTTTAAAATGGGATCTGTGTTTCCTGGATGTGCTGTAGAGTGATACTGTTTCAGCTCAGAGTGAAGTCATGCAAGAGGGTCTGTTGGAGAGCATCAGAAAGTTTAGGATAACCTAGGATACAATGTCTTTGTAAAAAATCTGTGCTTAGCTAAGCTGCATTTATCTTGATAGACTAGTTCAACAGTTTAGTTTAGGCATCCACAGGCAGAGAACTACATTTCAGAGACAAGCAATTGGAAATAATTTTGAAGTTGTTTAGGGATTATCCCTAAACAACAAACTGAAAATCTTCTGCTGTGACTCTCCTTCAGTGGAGAGAGAAGTGGTGGGCTGCTTGCTCAGTACTCCAAGCATGTGGTCCAGGGAAAGGTTAGGGGTTTTTTTGTTTCTTTGATTTTTTTTTTTTATTTTTGTTGGTTTGGGTTTTTTTTTGTCATTTTGTGGTTTTTGTTTTTGTTTTTTTTGGGTTTGGGTGTGTGGGTTTTTTTGGTGGTTTTTTTGGGGTTTTTTTTTTTTTTTGTTTGTTCATTTGTATTTTTTATTACCCCTGAAGCTGGCTTGTCCAGCAGGACTGAGAAGTCTCATTAATGCTGGATGCTGGTCACAATTAGTTCAGTGTTATGCCACAACACGGAGTGTGTGTATGTGCATGCCAGTGTAATGGATCGTCGCCTTCGGAGCAGCTACAGAGACCAGCTGGAGTTGAAAAGTCTCAGCCTGTGTTGACATTTCTGAGGGAAAACAAACCGTGACAGGTGTGAACATTCCCTTGTTTCTGGTTTTGTTCCAGAAACTCTGCTAATTTTGCAGCACAAATGTAAATGTTATAGTCCCCGTGCTGAAAAGTACGTTCTCTTGGCAAAGCTTGGGGTTGGGGGATTTATTATGTGAAAGTGAGATCTCCTACAAAAAACCTTCCCCTCCTGAAAAAGAATGTTATATGTATATGAGGTGGGGAGGGTGAAACATAGGTTTGATTTCCCCTTCTCTTCCATCCATCAACTCCCCCTTCAGCAGAGCAGCCCCAGATGCCTCTCCCTGTGTGCCCTGTCCCCTGCCATATCCTATTTCTGTGAGCTCCAGACTCGGTGGCTGGGAGCCCAGTGCTGTAGCCATAAGCTATGAAGGAGTTAATCTGCTGCTGCCTCTGCTCTCTGACTGTTGTTTTGACAAGTATCTCTGGTGATTTGAGTCCCTAACTGCTCCCAGTGCTTATAAAAGCCAGCAGCCAGGCTCCCACGTGTTTGCCTAAGGAGAGAACAGAAATTTGCCTCTTCCTTGGATAGCTTATGCCTATACAGAGACTTTCCTTCCATCTATTTTATTGCTTGCATCTTCCTTGTTGACTTTAGGGCACTGCTTTGGGGGGAGGATATGGAGAAATCTCACTTTGAAAACAATTGTTCTGAGTTCTTGAGAAAGGAGAAATGGGTTTATATTGTGTCTGTGGGTCTCTCAGCAAAGAGGGGTGTTCAGAGCCTTTATTCAAAATGTAAACATCATGTAAACATGTAAAAAATCCTTTTTTGTGCATTGTATAGCAAGTTGTGTGTTCGTCCATTTGAACTGGGGGTTTTATTGTCTCTGTTTTCTGTTTTATTCTACGGGGGCCAATAATGCTCACACATCTTTCTGCTTACTCAGCTTTGCAAATGCAGCCAATTGCTGTCATAGATCACCCTTGTTTTTGACATAGACTGCCTGATGTGTTTCTTCCCCTCTTCTACTTCCTCCCTGCCAAGGTGACAAAGAAGGCATCTCTGTCTCATCTCAGAAATTAAAAACATCAGTTGTATTATGTTTTGCTTATTTACAGTACAAATTCCAGTCAGTGAAAAGGGGTAAAGGAAGGGAGGAAACCTTTTTTGACTAGCTCTGTAAATGATTTTCAGCCCAGTAAAGAGTTTGATATTCTAAAAGATAATTTTATTTATTTATTTGAATATGAGTTACATTTAGAACACAGATACTGTTTGCATTGAAAAAAAAAAAAAAATCAATGCTTTTTTCCTTAACTAGTGTTGTCAACTTCGGATCTGCATGGAGTGCTTAGCAGAAGAAAACATTATCTTTTAATTGAAATTCCAAATCCCAAAGGTACTATTATTTGAGGTTTTGTTAATACTTCTGTCTTTAATTTACAAAATAATTATATTTAGCATAATGTTGCTTGTCCTAAATGTTTGCCTAGGCCCTCCCATCACACTTAATTGGGAGCAAGGGTGTAATCTTTCAGACAGTCCTGCAAATAGAGAACAGATAATATTTCTGCCAGCTACTTTTCTTTATCATTGCTGATGTAGCACAGACACACAGTTCCCCCTGGGCACAGAAATCCCCGTGGCACTAAGGTGGTGTGTGCATGTGCCAGTTTGGCTGTAGGGACAAGAGTTCCTGGAGTCAGATGTGTGTTCATGTGTTCAGGTGTAGGCTGCAGTGCAGGTTTTGGTGTGCCTGTTGTGCTTCCAGAGCTGCTGGGGCTGCAGTTGTACCTCAGGGTGTTGTACAGCCACCTCCTACCATGGCAAAGCTGTCACTGCCTTAATGTCTGCTGCATTCCCTGCACTTTCAGCCTTGTCAGTGCACTGGGAGATGAAGGGGCCTTTAGGATCCGAGATTCTTGTCAGCAGCCTCAAGCAGCAGTGTGAGGCTCCAGCATTGCTGTCAGCCCTGGCCATTGTGCTGCTTTTCCAGCTGGAGTCAGAGCAGTGCAGGGAAAGTGTTTGCTATTTATTCTGTTTATTACTCCTTGCCCTTGTAGCTGTTGGGCTTCTCTAGAAATTTGCCTGGTGTAGATTAGGTGAAAACTGGTTTTGGTCATTGCCCAGGAAGTGCTCTTGAAGCTGAGCATGCACTTTGTGGTGGAAGAGAAACAGGAGAATTACAGTGTGGCTTAACCACTTGGACTGGCCAATGATGGAAGGCAGAAGCTTGCAGTGCCAGGCTCCAAAGTACAGTTTACTCAAATTTTATTTGAGTCATTTGGCTAGGATTTCTTCTGTTGCTAGCCCTCTGTCTTGGAGTAGTGCCCAAGCTTTGGGTATGGTTTACTTAGGAACTCTTCCCCTACTGCTTTCCAGAATAAACTGCAGATTGCAGCCTCCTGTATATGACCAAGCTGAGTGTGTTTTATTGTGCTTTACAAGAAGGAGATGAGACTCCACATGGGACTGCAGGTGTGTAGGCAAGTGTGTGGAGTAGTGTTCAAGACACACACTGCTTCCTTGGCAATTCCCAAAAGATTAGAAATGAAACCTTAGGCTGCAGTTCTTGTAAGAAAACATTAATTTGACCTCTCTGGGTCATCTTATGCTGCAAGATCTGATGAGAAATTTCTGCTAACATAGGAAACATGAAGAGACATTCTTTTCCCTCTTAATTTTCCATGCAGATTACTGTTATTTCTAAGATAAGTGCCAAATCTTTGGGCTGCCCTCTTTCTCATAATGTGCACTCTTACACACACAGCTACATGCTTTTCTAGGTGGGGGTGAAGGAGTGCTGATTGCATTTCATCTGCTGCTACTGAAGAAGAACAGTATTGGCACAGAACCAGAATATTAAGAATGGTGATCCAGGTTTTTCTAGCTGATAGGATATGGAGTCTTTTTTTTGTTGTTTTAGTTTGCTACATGTGCAGGTCTCTAATATTATGGCACATATAGAAACATCCCTTTGATTTTTTTTTAAACTTTGTTGCAAAAAGAAATATTCAGCACCTGTATGTGATGGGTTGTGTGTCCCCTTCTCTATTCTGTTCTAGATTTCTTATGGTCTAACAGAAGAGGGGGTGCTTCTGCCTTGTGTGTCCATCCAAACTAAGGATCTCAGGGGTTTTTAAAGGTAGAAAAATGCTTTGAAAGAACTTTTGTAAGAACATATCTCCTTGTTCTCTGTTCAGTATCCCAATTTCTAACCCTTTTGAGCTCTATCACTATTCTCCAGCTGCATCTCTGGGCCTCAGTTGTACTCTTCCACAGTCTACCAATGGCATTTCTGTTGTTGTCCCATGCTACCACCACTCCTTTCTCCTTTTTGTTTAGCAGAAATACTTGGTGAAAAGCATTTGCTATTGCACTCAAATGGAAAACCAATAAAGGATATCTGGGGACAAAATTTGCTCTGTCCTTGTTGGGGGCAAGACACTGCCCTTTCTGCTGCTGCCTGACCTGTGGCTCAGGGAGTAGTGGAAGTTAAGGTATTTGAAGCTCAGGTAGTAGGGAGAGTTATCTCAGCTGTAGCTGAGGGTGTGAGGGTGTTTCATCTTAAGCACATATACCAGAGACCGAATGTAAGATTTCCTTTCTGGTGTCTAGGACCCAGTGCTCTGATGTGAAGATCAACAATGTAAAAAACATTTAAATAAGGAGGGATTTTTGCCCAGAGCCTCCTCATATGGCCTAGAAAGCAACAATATGTGCCAGAAAAGTATAACTAGCTGTTTGTGCTTCTGCTTTTGGGACAAAATATAATTGCCTACTATATTCCTAAAAATATGTGAAAAGCTGATCTGTGCTGGGCTCCTAAATACTGCAGCCGTATGAAGAAGGAAATATCAGAGTCTCATAGACACAGAATGAGGATAAAAAATGGATTTGAAGCCTGGAATCTGATATCTGATGAGTCTTTTCACAAGGGAGAGGAGAATGACTCTGATGCTGTACAACTTCATTTGTGATTGTACCCTGAGTGCCTAAATGTGCAACTCTTGTATTGTCACTTGCTTAGTGGGTGGAAGTGTGAGGGGGGTTTGGTGTGGAGTATCAAATAATTCTGTGCTCAGCTAGACCACTAGAAGCATCTCAGCCTTCACTGCTCCTGCTGTTTCTTTATATAGCTTTGTACTGTGATCTGCTTTATACAGTACTGATTTAAAGTTGTCATACCGGGCTTCTCATCTTGTGGGCTGTGTTTACTCATTGTGAAAACTGCTGCTTGAAGGCAAAACACTGCAAAATGTAATCTTGACAAGTATCTTGTTGCTCTTGTGGGGAGGACATAAATATTACTGCATTTAAGTTCAGTTTTGGGAAATGTGCTTCAATCTCACCATTGCTTATTTCCCTTTTCCTGAGAAGTTTCGTCTTGCATAAAGAGGTTCTGTGGAGCTTTTTAACAGGTCTATGTTCTTCTTTTTTTTTATAAAGGAGGGAAGGGAGAATATGGTGCAGCAAAGTAAGTCCAGAGAGTTGGATTGGCTGTATTTTTGCAATAGTGTTACTTCTATGTATTCTGCCCCAGCCCTCCCTTCCTTAAGAAGAACCTTGATGTGCAGGGTGTCTTTTCATCACAATACCAGGAAACTAGTGACTCCCTTTCCTTTTATCTGATTCTGATTTCAGTTACTCCTCATTTTCTCAGTTTCTCACTGTGAGCTTGTATTTTGTGTGTCTTGGAGCTGTGCTCCGAGATGTATAATTTTCCCCAACCCTGTAATTAAGGGATTCTTGGGATTGAGGAGCCAGTAGAGAATGGAAGGAAACTAAGCAGTAAGTGTTGCTGGAGTTCTTGATGTCAAATGGGAAATGTCAAGACTTCTGGAAGGCTTGTATGCAAGTAAATGTATGAGAAGCAAGGGGAGGAAAGACTGACAGGGAGGCAGAGGTGTGTGTAAATCTGTACAGGGATGCCTGGGGTGGAGACTTCTGTTACCACCAACTTTTGTCATGTGGTTTCAGCTGAATGTGTCTGGATTGCCGTTAGGAATGCCGTTAGGGTGGATTTTCAAGGGAAATGAAAGATGTTACACTAAGTGCTGCCAATTCAGTGAGTGGCAGCTTTTGTCAGTAGTCATGAGAATTTCAGCCATGCCCTTATTACCCCATCACTGAGGGTGCTCTTCCAGATCCAGTATAAAACTGGGACTCTGAATCTTGTCTAATATCTTTATTCCTGAGTAAAGCAATCCTGGGGATCCTGTCTTACAACCTGTGTATTCTATTATCTGTTCAGTATTTGGTGTTTGTTTGAATTTGTGCATCTTGACCCAAACTGCTGTGTACTTGTGTGCGTGTGCACTGTTGAGTAGCATTCTGGGGTGTCCACATGTTTAGATAGATGTGCTGGGATCTGTTCTTCCAAAGAAGGAACTTTGCCTATCTGTAATCTTCGAGGTTGAATGGTGCTGCAGAAATACCTGTACCTGTTTGTTAACCCTCTCTTGCTGCTTTATTTCCTTCCCTCTTCAGATTACACGCTTACAGTGGAGGCGGTGAAATTGAAGCCATTCTTTGTAGCAGGCCACACCTTTGAGATGACATGCAAAGTGTCCTCCAAAAACATCAAGACGCCGCGCTATTCCGTCCTCATCACGGCTGAGAAGCCCCTCACGGATCAGTCAAATCCCAACGGAACCACTCGCATCATCTCCTTGAACCAGGATTCAGTGGTGCGGCTGGAAGACTGGACGGACCAGACCCGCGTGGACGGGGTGGTCCTGGAGAAGGTCCAGGAGAACGAGTTCCGCTACAGGATGTACCAGACCCAGATCTCTGATGCTGGGCTGTACCGCTGCGTGGTGACCGCCTGGTCTCCGGGTGGTGGTGGCATGTGGCGTGAAGCAGTGAATGGCTTGTCCAACCCTATCCAGATAGACTTCCAGACATCAGGTTGGTGCAGAACCTGGCAGCCGTGTGTCTAAGCCAGAGAGGGAGAGAATTCTGTGACGCTTTCCCATTGATTTCCCTGTGTCTCAGAAATACCTACTCTTTGGAACAAATGGTGTGATGGCTGAGAGCTGTGCTTGTCTTCTTTGGTGGTACTTGTGTCCTTTGTGCTATTGATTGTTTACAGAAAGATGTTTAATGAATTGGCTGTAATCATAACCCCTGGGTTTTTCTCTACTAATGCAGCTTTTATGGTCCTGCAGGCTCAGAGCTCGTTCTCAGTATGGAGCAACTGCTGCTGCATTTGCCAGCTGTATCACTAGATTGTTAGTAGCGGCTGCTCTGGAAGAACATTAATATAAACTGGATTTCTGTTCCAAAACAGGCTCTATTAGCATAGCATTAAATTCCCTGAGCACACCTCACTGTTGATGTAATTGCAGAAAATGGTCAGGTCAGGGTAACATTTCAGCCATCTCAGTAAGTGTATCCTGCCACTGCAAGACCTTAGAGGTCCCTCGCGGCTGAACTACAAAGCTCCACAAATTGGGAGGAATTTCAGTACCCAGAAGGACATCCTGTTCCTCAATTGCTTGCTGAAACCTTTACCTTCAGCTGTAACAAAGCCTGCCTGTTGAGACTTTTCCATAGAAACGTGCCTGTTCTGATATGATGTTGGGGGGAGGGAGAGATGGATGGCATTGATTTGGATAATCAGAGATGCATATTAACTCTGACTTCTGTCATGTTATATTGTTGGGAAATGCAGTGGGAGCTGTTTTTATAGCACTGGTGCACATATGAGTGAAGGGCTCCTCTCATGATTTGATAAACCAAGCTGGTGGGGTTTTGAGGTGGGGCTTTCATGCTCATATTCTGCTGTAATGGGCTGTAGCATATTTAGGAGATGTGTCTGTGTCTAGGCAAGAGCAGCCTGACTTCTGGCTGCATCCACAGTCAAGATAATTATTCTAGATGATGTGGTTCCTAAGATCTGAACTTGCTTATATGGCACACTGGGAAAAGGACAAGGACTGATCATAGGAGGACAGCATAGCAATGAGGACATCACTTCATAGCAGGCTTTGAGATGGAGCTTTGATCTAAGCTGGCCAGACAGAGGACATTGACTCAGCTTCTTTCAGTTTTAGGTAATTTCTCAAGTTGGTTTAGTGGGTTGCAGTTTTAGCCTCATTACTCTTCATATCTGGGTCAGACAGAGCAGGAGAGTAGTATTTGCAAAGGGGGTGATAAAAGGAACCAGCAAGAATGAAATCTGCACAAAATCCCACCCTTGCCCTCCAAGCTCCTATGCTGAGGGTTTCCTGCACAAAAGTGGTGGTTGGTGCCTCTCCCAGTATTGCTGGTCTTGTGTCACTTTGAACTCCCAAACAAAAAGTTTGTTGGGATGCTTTGCCACCCAGGGTTCAGAGGGAAACCTGCGAGCAATGCGAGGGAGGGAAGCGTGTGTGTTGTAGTCTTGACTCCTTTTTGCTGTCAGCCTCTCCTCCCAGCCCTTCACCCAGATAGGATTTCTGGAGCGTGGAGTGAAGAAAGGGAGGCAGCGAGTAGAAGTGCCCTGGGAATGTGTGAATTCCAGGAGCAGGGCTGGAGCAGGGGGAGGGATGGTCTTGAAGCCCTGTCAGTCTTTCATTCTTTACAAAAGAATGAAGAAAGAAATGAGATCCCAGGCACAATTTTCTGGAGTGCTATTTCCCAAAATAATCTTGGCTTGTAGCAAAATCTGTCTTGAAATACCTGCAATTTTCTTTAATTGATGGATGAACTTTGTGTCCTTCAGTTGTTACTCAGATATCCCTGCTGGGTATTCACCTCTGGGCATGATGAGAACATGTGATGAACACAAAATGGACTAACTGTGGAATTATTATTTGGGAAATCATCTGGAATTAAGTATACAAGACAGAAGATGTTTTGTGGGTGTGTTACTTTGGTTTTGTTTGCTGAAGCCTCCTGTCTTTGATGCAGACTGAGTCAGGGAGCCAGAGGTAAATGGAAAGCTGTGGAGCAGCTATGAAAGCACAGCTCAGATATCACACCCTTCTCTTGCATCCTGTGGCATAAGCAGCTGTCAAACTTGTTCTTCAGAAAAAATAAGTTGGTGCCAGAATTTCCCTAATGGCCATGGTGAAAGGCAGAACTGCTGAGGGAGCTAGTTATGTGTAGGAAGAATTTCCTCAAAATTGGAGGGAAGATACTAACAGAAAAGGTGCAGGAAAAAAGAGGGGCATGCAGCTTTCCAGGCAACTGGGGAAAAAAAAATAAATGGGGAGCACCAGTGTGGTAAATCCTGTTGTAGGGAGGACAGGGTGTGGTGTCTTCTGAGTGTTTATCCCTGATAGGAAAACTGTTAAGGAGTCAATTGCACTGATTTCTCTAAGTGTAACAGAAAGACAACTTATCTATAACTGCTGGAGGGAATATAATACAGCAGTGTAATTTTGAAAAATAGGATGTATTCCAGTCTCCTCCGAACTTTGAAGTCTCAGGCTTGGGCAGCATTTTCAGCTTCCATCATGGCTGTTGGAGTGGGGAAGGGATCAATAAGGAAGCAGCTTTTTCAGCAAAAGGAAGCCCTTAAAGGGTTTTATGTGAAGCTTTTAGTCCTAGGAGGAATTTCTTTCTCAGTTGTTTTTATTGATTCCCCTTTGATGGGGGATGGTGAGGCTTGCTGGGACTGGAAATCCTTCTCTCTCATTTGACTCTCTCCCAGATCTCTCCAAGCTGAGTGATGTTTCAAAGAGGGTTTTTTAAGCATGCATACACATTGTGCCATGTGATCTCTCTGAGTGGCAGGGGCCTGTGAGCTTTTCATATATGAGCTGGGGACTGCACATGTGAAACTTCAGTGTTTCCTGCCACAATAGGCTTGAAATGTGGTAGTGCACTGAAATGTTTTTCCATGAACATCTGTGGAAAATGTCTTGCTCGGATTCTTTCCATTCAAGGCAGAGCTTGCTGGCTGCAAGCAGAGATCTCCCTTCTTCTTTCTCCACTTGCTGTTGCAGAGGGATGTATTTATTCCGTTTGGTAATGATCTGAAATGTTAATGTAAAGGCATTTGTTTGAAACACCCTGAACTAAAAAAAAAAAAGGAAAACGTGGATTTTGTCCACTGAACCATATGAACTGGAAGTGAGGGTGGGGGAGTGTGGTGAGGAGGAGCCTACTAGGCCATTAGTTTTCAAGTATTCAATCAATGGCAGATTGTTCTCTGCTGGATATATTTTAAGACCAGAGAGGATCTTGTGAATCTTGTGGTATGACCTCATGGATAGCTTGGATCACTAGACCAGTTTCGTAAGAGGAATGCCTTTTGTGTGTCCAGCTGCTGTAAGCAAAATAATCTGGGGGGCAGGGAAAGCTGTCCCATATGAAGAATTTAATATTTCTCTGTGCTTTTTTGTTTGTCTTCCCAGTGTAGGACAGAGGTTCTGCCATGACTTTTTTAAAAGGTTGCCCAGTGATGTGAGGAACAAGAGCAGCTGCCAGTGCCTGTCTTGAACTGTTCTCTTAATTTCATTGCACATTTTCTACTTCAATGCATCCTCTCTCCTCCTGAGCTATTGGTTGATGCATGTGTACAGAGCCTTTCTTTCAGCCTGGAACACACCAGTCTTCTGTCCCTTGTGTTCTTCTCAAGCCAGTGTGTGAAGACAGCTTCATAAACTCTGTTTTGGCATATGTCCTTTAATCTTCAAACCCTTTCACCATGAACTGGGCAACCCACGTTAGTGTTTGAATGTTTTTACCTGCTACACATTCTCACATTTCCACAAAAGTGACTTATTTTCCTTTCCCTTGAAGGAAGCAGGGATAGGGAGAAGGAAGCTTTTAATCTCATGAGAAGTGTGTTATGAGAGAGATCCATTTGGAGCTTGGCTGTGCTCTGAGCTGTCTCTGCTGTGTGCTATTCAGCAGAGGGTAGAAAGTTCTGGAGAGGCAAAAATAAAAGAGAACTTGTAAGGGAAATATCTCAATGAAATCTTCAACTCTGGATTACATCTGCATGTGAGCTCATTGCACAGCAATGTATTATCATGCACTTTGGAAGAAGTGGAGATAAACCAAGAGCTGCTGAAATATGAGCTGAGTACTGATGTTGGACTTGCAATTAAAATGAAATGATGCCCTGCAATGACCCTGAGAGATACTCAATTTCAAGAAGAGCGAATAGAAAGTTTCTTAAAGGAAAGAAAGCTTAATCACGGAAATGAATGAAAAGCAATACAGCAGAAACTCTTTGGCAAGAAAGGCTGGTATTTTCCAGCCACTGTTAATGGGCAGGAACGTGCTTTGTCATTGTGTGCCTTTGTGCCTGTGTGCATTAATTTGTAGCTGGAAGTAGAAACCACAGACTTAACTACTGAGGGCTTCTTCCAGTAACAGCCATTATGAGGCTTGGGGTAAAGCTTCTTAGGGAACAGCTTCACGTAGGGACTGGGAAAGGGCAGGGGTCTGGAAAAGTGAAGGTGAAGAAACTTATTATCTGGAGAAAAGCAGGTCATGGAATTCTCAGTTGAAGAGGGAATGATTTGGTGCCAGGGCAGAGATGAGTAATATTTTGGACGATGCAGAACTCGTGGGTTGCATCAGTTGTTTTCCTTGTTGTGGTCTGTGGTGCTGTCTGATTGGAAGCAGGGAAGCTGCGTGCAGGAATTCCAGCCCTCCTGGTCAGTAAATGGCCTGGGCTTCTTGGGGGGAACAGCCTGCCCCAGATCTCTGTTGTCATCAGATTACTTGGCCTTTCTCTTCTCTACTTGCCTGGGAAATAAAGGTAGCTCGTGTCTATGGAGAGACTATACCTTATTTCTGCAGAGAAGTACAGGGTAAAATGATAATCAAAGAAGAGAAAACATCACCTAGGACCTTAGGTAATTAGGACCTCTTCTGTTACAGAACTGGATTTTAACTGGCTCTTGGATATTCTCTTTCCTTTTCCCATTTTTCTTGCCAATTTAAAGTGTTTGGATTACTGAGCAGGGAAGGAAAGCAGAGAGAAAATGGGGTGACATCAGGTAAAGAGGGCTCAGAATTTGTCTCCAATTTGTAAATCCTTAAGTTGAGTAAATTAACTCGAGCAACTTGAACTCCTCTTTTCCACCCTGCAGCCCCTTCAGTGTGAATCTGATTGAGCACAAAGTAATATTCAAATCTTGGTTCAGCTTACAAACACTTTTCCCTTTCATTTTTATGTTTAGAAGAATTAGCATAGCACTTTTTAGCTGAAAACTGTATCACTAGAGGGTCTGGCTCCTGGAGTTACCTTCCTGGTGACATGAAATCAACAGTTTAAGCATCAAGATCTATTATAAAACGTAACATTTAGAGAAAATTACACTTAACAAATCCTGATTCTGGAACCTGGTTTCTCTTTAAGCACTTCTGGATTTGTACTAGTAAACTTCTAACCTCAATTTCTTCACTTTGTTTAAAGTTGTGTAGTGTTTTTCAAGTGTTCAGGAGTCAAGAAATGCTCTGAAAACTCTTACCATCCTGACTGCAGATGCTTTTTAATATAAAATTATTACTTTAATAAAGAAGAAAACTTCTTTTAGGGGTTTTATCTAAGCTTACAAAAGGCCATATTTATAGTGAGGAACAGATATTTTGGCTTATTTTAAATCAAAGTTCTCAGCAGAATATGGCAATTTATGATGCTTAGCTCTTAGAATTGGGAATACTGGTTTGTTTTTTAAATCTGTGCTCCTTAGCTTCCAAATTATCTAAGGAAATGACACCTATCTTCAAATCTGAAGTTATTAAAATCCAGTTATTTCTCAGCTTTCAAGCTCATGAACAGCTTTTCAGCATTTAACTTTGCTTTGTTCTTGATGAGTTTTACAGGTCATGCTTGATCTGTCAGCCCTGCAATTGAAACTAAACTCTGGTTTGTTTATTCTCCCGAGTGACCAGTAGGTGCCAATTACAGTATTTCAAACTGTTAAATGCAGGTGGCAAAGATGGCCAAAGCCACATCATCTGTTATCTGCAGAGTTCTGTTTTTCTCGGTGTTAATGTAGCATGAACTCATATCTCACTGAAGGAGAGAGTTCCTGTCACCTCCCCAACCCTTCCAGTGACACTCTGAGTGCTTGAGCTTGATGGTTCTGAGACCCTGAGCCAGTGCCATCAGTGTCTGCTGGGAGTTGCCTGTTTTATCACATGCCTGTATATGTAACCTTGGCACTGAGATGTTTGCCCTCTTTTTTGTGTGGAGTTTTTTTTTTTTAATGTTTGGTTTTATTTTTTTGTTTGTTTGTTTTGTTTGTTTGTTTGTTTGTTTGTTTGTTTTGCCTTGGAGGGTAAAAACTTGAAAAAAGTACTTGGGTTTTGTGTTCTGAGCCTTGCTTAGTGTGGTCCAGATCCAGGGCTTCTTGAACACCAGGTGGGGGAATGGGGCACTCTGACAGCCTCCTGCCTTTTCAGGTTTTTTAAGGGTGGAAATAAATCTCTGGAGGTGCTTTGTTCTGTCCTTTCATGCCTGAGGACCAGGGCATGGGTCATGTGGGCAGGAGGCCTGAGATACACCCAAAGAAGACAAATAACCCTAGGAAGTTGCAGCCATGCACTTTTCAAGACTGAACTGAGGAACTTCCACTGCAATTAATCTTGCTTAGGTTAAAAAAAAAATAATTCAATGTTGTTTTCCCTCTTCAGCTGAAGAGGGAAGAGCACAACCCCCAGTGCATCTCTCGACTCTTTATTGATATCCAGTTCTAGCACAGGACAGTGATTTCTCCCTGGAGATAGAGATGGTAATTTGCAAGAGATGTTACCTGCTAGGGAAATAACTAAAGAGAAAGAACTGTTTGTGCATTACCAAGGGGAAGCACGATCCTGAAATGCCAATGCAGCTGATGCCTTGAAGCCTTCCTGCCTGGGAAGTTTTGGCTCTTCATGTGGGAGGCCTGGTGGAGAAGTGCTTGGTAACCCAAATGGAGGAGTGTGCTGGGAGTGCTGCATTTCCATGATCCATGGCCTTTCCTGGCTGAATGACCAGCCAAGCTCAGCTTTTACCCTTGACATCCAGTGGCCAGGAATGCTCTGACTCTGCTCCACATTAGTGGTTTGTTGGTTTGCCAGGGTTTGAAAGCAGTGTCTGTTCAAGAGGTACCTGGACTTTCAGCCTAGAAATAAGGCCTGAAAAATCCCATGTGCCCTCTGTCTTTCCTTGTTTAACCTGCCAGGGTAAGGTAGTAATGTAGCCCATCCTTAGCCTAACAGAGGTGGAATCTTGCAGTTCATCTCTCTTGCTCAGCCCCTCCCAGCACCCAGCTTGTCTGCTGGAGTAGAGCATGTCCTGCATTCCTGATGTGATGTCACCTCACTTGCTGCAGGATAAACTGAGGATAGACTCTGAGCTATGGACAGTATCAGGATTATTATGGTGCTGTTCTGCCTTTGATCAGTGCAGCAGAGGGACTGTGCAGGGAATGCAGGGATGTTCCTAGCAGATTTTGACAGTCTTTTTGTTTCTTTTCTCTGACAGTTCACGCACAGCTTGAGACTTTTCTGCTTTTAGTTGGCTGGAGTGCCCTGGTCTGTGCTGCCTTTAATCCCCTAGGACCTGGAACTTCTGTCTGCCCAGCTCTGAATAAAAGGATGGAAAATATCTTGATTTATCTGAGGACAAATAATCAAATAGCTTGCAAGGGGAGTATAGTTTGGTGTGTGTGTGTGAATGTCAGGAAACAAACTGAATTCACACAAAACCAGTTTAGACAGATGCTGAGAAAACATGCAGATTAATCTCTGTTCATCTCCTAGGAAAAGGATCCCATCATGCTGAGCTTAAGTTAGGGCTGCAGCCTGCTTGTGAGGTCACTACCTGATCTCAGTATTCTGGGTCTCTTGTTTCCTTAAATGTGTTCTAGCAACAACATGTAGGAGTCTTGGTTGGTAATCCATGTATAACCTCTATTGCATCTCTGCCACCCTTTTATCCTTGTTTGGGGGGGTAATTTGCAGTGTTAATTTTAAGAAAGATCTTCTAGTGTCAAAATGGGTGTCAAACTCTTAGATTATATTTCTGCATACTGCCCTTGTGTACAAAAGTACAACTGCTTCTGGGGCAGAGGAGAGGGCTGGTGGAAACTGGGGGATGGGGGATTTTGAAAGTTGGAGAAGTAATTATTGCAATGTAGTTGGAATTGATTTCTTAGCATGCTGTGTATTTTCTGTTGACCAAAACAAGCCAGGACCTTGTAGTCTAGAAAAGCTGCACCAAAAATTATAGCTCTAGCTTCAATATATATCTAAGTTTCTTTCCAGAACCTCAGTTTGGGAATGATGTGGTAAGTGTGTGCCATGTGGTGAGCTATGAGTGTAGCTTTCCACAGAAACCTGTTGAGAGGGCAAGGCACAGGTAGGTTGTTTTGGATGATTTCCTGAAGTGTTCTTCATTAAAATCATTGTTTGCCACTGATCATCAGTGGATTTGTAATGTAGGGTTCTGGTACTAAAAGAGTAGCAGGTAAGAATGGAGGAGAGCAAATAAACAGCTTTTCTTTCCTCCCAAGCTACCCTTCTCTGCTTATTGTTGCTGCTGCTGTGCCAGAAGTAGGTGAGCCAGGTAATAATGGGAGTCTAGGGAGTGTAAAAAGAGTTACTTCTTAAATCTGAGTCCCAAGTTTCTTCTTGGGTTCCCTGGCTCTTTCCCCCAAAGTCATCCTGGAGGTCACTGTTGGGATCAGCTTTCCTTCTATTCACTCCTTGATTAGTAAGAGAAATCACAGAGGTATTTTGGTACATTCTTCAGTTTCTGCCCTGTGAAATAGATAGTATTAGCAATGCTGGCATATGTGAGGAGTTGTGATTTTGTTACTTTTGCACTAGAGATGCAGCTGTTGTCAACATTTGGAGAAGTTTTGTTTTTTTAACATACGTATGTCAGAAGTCTTTTAAAACATCATAGTGTTGTCATGGTATCTGAGTATTTCAAAACAGCCTAATGGTTTTCATTGATATCATCACCACTTTGCAGCTGAAGGAGTTACTGTACCTTTGGGCTTTGAGACATCTACAGAAGAAGCTATCTGTGGCAAAGCCTCAAGAAAAACCCACAGAAAAGTATTATCAGATGCACTACTTGTATTGTCTGTTCCAGTGCAGAACCACTGATATTGTTAGGATACTGTTTTACTTTAACTTGAATTCCTGTTGACAGCCTCAACAAAAAGATCCATTCTGGATTAGCCTGAAGAACTGAACTCCCATGCTCTTACAGGAGTCACCAGTGGAAGACCAGTTCCTTTTGTGCTGGAGAGTAGAAGGCAAATTTGGGCAGCAGCCTGTGTGTTGGGTGAAAGGTCTGGTGAATGGTTTGGGTACTTTGTCTTAGTACCAGATTAAATGGCTAAAAATGAAAAGCTATTTTACCGGAAAGTTAAATGGCTGCTTATCCCTACTTCAGAACGCTGTCTCCACAAACTAGGAGAGAATACTTCAAAAATGTGCAAGAAAGGTGTTGGACAGTGAAGTAAAGCCTGTCATGAATAATTGTGGTTACTCTTTTCTAGGTCCTGTGTTCAATGTCTCGGTGCATTCTGACAGCCCAACGATTTACCAGGGTGAGGTGGCAGATTTGCTGTGCATCATCACAACGGAAGGAATGCCACTTGAGCCAGGTACTTCAGCAAAATTATTTCACCTGTAACTCATTTGCCTTCAGAAGTCACAACCCTATGTCCTTTGAGTGAGGCTGGAGAGTTGAGAATCAACAATTCTGTAGCACTAGATAAAAACAGGACAGTGTGCTTGCTTTTACACAGCTCGATTTAAAGCGAGTTTTTTTTCATTTTATGTCCTGAGGGGAGAGGGGAAAAAGTGTTCTTACCATCAAATCCTCCTGTGCTGTCCCCACCAACTAACCCCACTGCAGGTAATCTCAACCTACAAACATCAGATGGGCCATGAAAACTATTTCTATTCCCTTTAAATGGAAAGGAGGTCCATTGGTTAAACCATTTAGAAGAAAATGGTCATCTGTAAAGAAATCTTAGACACCTGGCTAGTCAGCTTCTCACTTCAGAGTGAATTTAATGCTTAAGGTAAATCTAAAAATCATAATAATTGACTGCTGCATTCTAAATGCCAAAATGAATGTTCATTGCCTTCAGAGCTGAGCATCCTTTTTATGTGGAAGAAAGAAATACAGTACCTAGTTCCTGTAAGAAGGGTAGCAGACACAAAAGCAAATTTTTATGGAGAGCTAAAAAGTTCAGAGAATTGCTCAAAACCTAGCTGCTTGCCAAGCATTGTCTGAGCTGCTTTTCATCAAAATGCTGTGAGAGTAACTCTCTTTCTTATACCCAAAATTTGGGTTTGGAGTGAGTCATTACGTACATGGATATAAGCATCTCTTTAAAATAAATACACTAATATATATGTAAATATAAATATATGTGAATATATCTAAATATAAAGTTGTCATGATTTATGCCAAACTTAAAAGCCTACACATAAACCACTACAAAAGAGGTGCTCTGCAGAAAATATTACTTATGATGTAGTGGCTGATGAGATGAGGTACCAGGCTTAGTAAAGGCCCATCACTTTGAAATTACAAGATGTCTGTTCTACATTAAATCTAAGCGTAGCAGGGAAGCAATTTGCTAGATTACAGTCGTGTGCTGCCTGTGAAAAAATGATAGAAGTCTGTAGATTGTATTATTGAAATGCTTGGTAGGGAGGAAAAGCTGAGTAAACTTTATTGCTGTCAAAAGACTCATAGCCTGGGATATTGGGCACAGCAAGCAGCAGCGTGTGCCTGTGCATCTACCTCAGCCTGTCCTGTGGCTTCTGCTCAGCAGGAAGCCTCTTCCACGTTGAGGTGTGCTCAAGCTCTTACAGGTATTGTTGGGAGGCAGTACCCAGAGCAGCTGCCTTCCTTTCCAAAGCAATAATTGCTGACAGGGAGCAGCTGCTGCTTCTGCTGGTGCTCGACAGCCTAAATAAGCTCAGCGTTGCCTTGTGAAAGGGGCCTCAGCATCCCTGACTCACTTAAAACTTGAAAACTGGAACACAGTAAGTTCCACCTGAATATGAGGAAGAACTTCTTTATTGTGAGGGCCACCACACACTGGAACAGGTTGCTCAGAGATGTTGTGGAGGTTCTTTCTCTGGAGAGATTCAGAAGGCCTCTGGACAGAATCCTGTGTCATGTGCTCTTGGATTACTCTTGAGCAGGGAGGTTGGACCAGGTGACCTCCAGTGGTCCCTTCTAGCCTTACCCACTTAGTAGCAGTGGGGCTCTCCTGTCAGTGCTTCACTGCAGATGGGTTTGTGTGTATTTGGTACCTTGAGACTGGGAGGAACATGGAAGTATAAGGATAATCAAAGAGCTTGAAGTAAAAAGGAGGAGCTGCTCATCAGCACAGTTAAGTTTTAACTTGGCAACTTCACAAGGGTTTGTGGATGTCTGTTGAATTGATAGATTATCCCTGGAGCTGGAGATTATTCTGTTTCCAGCAGTCATGGACAACTAAAGCAGAGTCCTAAATGTCAGCAAAGTAATCTGTTCTTATTTAGAAATAAGAACAAATAATTTGTTATTTAGAAATAACAAATAATGTCATCTTGGACATGGCAGACCTCTTAGGGTGGTTTTTTATCTTGTTTCTTTCACGTTGGTGGTTTGTTAGGTTTCTTTCTTTTTCAGTATGTAATGGGGTAGATGAGACACAGACAAGTAAACCTAGAGTGGAGTAAAATGTGGCATTGTGGCAGGCTTTGAGGGGGCTTTTCAGTCCATGCTCTGAGCCTGCAGTTGCAGGATGAGCAGGATTTGGGGCCTAACCAGTCATGCTGTGTGATGAAACACAGTCCTTGCTGGTCCTCTGGGTGAGACTGGCAGAAGAGCTGCAGGGAACAGCTGGAATTGATGCAGGGTGTGCAGACTTCCCTCATCCATCTGCCTTCTTGGCCTTGGGAGCTGGAGGGGGCCAATAGAGCAGGGTTAGAGGAAGGGCTTAAGGGCTTGTATGGTAGCAAACATGAAGCTACTCACTGGTAACCTTATTCCTCTGTGTCCCATCTCTGGTCTGTCTTTATGCTGTGTCAGAATCACAATTTAATTCACAACTGGAATGGAGGACTTGCTTTTTAAATTAGTGCCAAATGTTAGACAGACTGTAAAAATAACAAGGCTGTCTCATCCCACTGGGGACATGAGGATGCTGTTAGGGAAAGCCTACACCTGGCATTTAGAGAAACAAGGCAAGAGTTATCAGCATCTTCTGGAAGAAAACAGATGACTGCTGTACAGACATGGTCATTCCATTTGGGAATGTGATGAGAAAGGAGAAAAGAGCAAATGCATTTGACTCCCTTCTGAGGGGCATGGTGGCTTTCAAGGCCATCTGTACTTCTTGTGTCAGACCTGCTGCAGGGCAGTGGAGTGGGATCCCCTGTGAGCAAAGGAAGAGCAGGATGTTTCATAAGATGTCCTGTTAAATACACATCCTGTGAATATATTTGGTATGCCAGGCAGCTCTGCTCTTGTGCACATAGGCACTCTGCAGGCATGGATGTGGATTAGTATGTATGCCTCCTGTAGGACACTGGTGTCAGGTGCCACCTCTTCTCCCTCTTTGTGTGCACAATTAGAAAAATTAAGTACATCCAAGGAGCTGAAGAAAAGCTAAATGATCAGTTATTTTTGTCAGTGCCATTTGTTAGTTAGATTTTTTTTTTTTTTTTTTTTTTTTTTTTTTTTTTTTTAATTCTAGAGGCATCACTTATGCTTTGAACCTTTTTCTGGTAGAAGCAGCTCACAATGCTTTCAGTGTGTGTGTGTGTATCCACCCTGTGGGAAATTTTCAAAAGGGTAGAAAAGGTTTTGGCGTGACTGCTACATGCTTTAATTTCCTCTGCTTCTTTGAGACCCTGCTGAAATCGAGTGTGTGTTACTAAGCCCAGTACATGGTAGCAACTGCTCCATCTAAAGAAGTGCTCCTTTGGTTTGGCAGCTGTGGTTGGGGTTTTGAATTGATACGAGGGGAATATGTGTGTGTCAGTGGGGAATAGTAGTTCTTCTGTGCCCTGAAGATATAAAAGCTGCTCCTGATACTTCTGTTGAATACACATTTTCACAAATGATCTCTCTAGACTTCCCAGATCACCCATTCTTGGGCTGTGTGCTTAGGGATTTAAAAGTATTACTTACTCTGTCTGAAAGGAGATGTGGGGTTTTTTTATCTACTCCAGCCAGACCCAATGAGCACTCTGGAGAATTTAACAAAACCAGCTTGTTTACCCCTTATATGGCTTGAAGTGGTTTGCTCAGCTCTCTAGGAAGCCCTATTCAACCTCATTTAAATGTAGTAAACAAAAAGGGTCTCAAAATTGTGATTCAACACTGTAACAGGATGCTGAGAGAGCTCCATTCTAAGCAGTGGAAGTGTATGGTTCCTAAGAAGCTGGTCTAGAAATAGGATTCCCTCTTTTGAGGAGTGATTGGTTAGGGAAGTAGCTAAGACCCAGACAGCTTAGCCCTGTGTGTCAAATCGAAATGTGCGTAAAGATGTGCTTTACATGTTGATGATCCTCACTGGCTGAGGAGGGGAGGAAGCACAGCACCACTGCTAACTCTGCTCACAGAGCTCTGAAGTGGCCAGTTCCCAGTGCTCTCTGTTCCTTTAGGGTTGCATGTCCTGGTGGCACTGAGGTCTTTGATGTCCTTGTGGGCATCAAGGGATGTTACGCTTCACTGTGCGGCACCTTGGCCAGGTGTCCCACACTACTGACTGTGGCACAGAAAGAACCAGAAAAGGAAACCTTTGCTGAGTGTGAGTGTTGTTCTTGAAGTGGAGTTTTTGTAGATTTGGGTCAAAAATTGAGAGTGACTCGTCAGCATTGATGTAAGGTGTGTGGAATGGGGCAGATGCCTAGTGTGTGACCTGTTTTATGTCAGTGAATCTACATATTTATTAGCACTTGGGAGCTGCTAGGCATGTTCATCTCTGATATTTAGAGAGCACCTGATTTATGTCCTGGCTTTGCTAAATTTGCCTGTGCTTTTTATTTCATGAAACCCAGAGATATATAGAAATGAATCAGATGACTTTGCTGTATTAAGCTATTTCAAGGAGGATAGTGACAGAGTGCTCGGAGCCAAATCCTCCCTCTGACTGTCTGTAGTGAGTCACTAATTGCAAACTGTATACTGGCTAATAAAATATGTTGGCATAATAATGTTGTCCCACGTTGTAATTACAGAAGATAGATTCAAATATTTCAAAATGACAGCAAGTGCCTGTGCTCATGTGAAGGAAGGGAACCTCAAATTATCTGAGATGCAAAAGAAGGAATTCTTCAAAGCTGTCTGAGGATATTATTACTGTCTTTTAATATCTAAATTTATTGCTTAAACCCTTTCCAGCAAGGTCAGTGGTCTGTTAAGTATAATTTGACTTAGCCTGAAAGGAGTACGCTCCTACAGCACCTGGAAGCACAAGAGCCAGGGTCAGTCTTGGATCTTTGGAAGGAATTGGTCATTCCCAACGTGACTGCCTGTGGACCAGTGCTATTACCGTATTTGGCATAAACAGACAGCAGCGATGAAGAGTGGTTTCTATAAACAGAGCTCTCTCCAGCAGAGGCCCTGTTTCCCATAGACATTTGGATGAGTGCACAAAGCAGAGGTCACAGTTTGGTCTCTTTGACTGAACATGTGTTTATGGTAATTTTTATTAACTTTGGTTTCAAGGGAAGTGGTCTGAGTGCTTTGCCAAGTAGCTCCTAGTAGCATTTGTAGGATGAGAGGCAAGAGGGATTGCTCTGAGGGCTGCTGGACCATGTGGCCTATGCTGAAGCCCATGTAGGACTGGGACACAATCCTGCTGTAGGGCTGCAAAGCAGGCCAGGTGCTCTCCTGAGGTTCTGTGCATTGCCCAGAACACCAGGCTGTGGCAGACAGGGCAGGAAACTGGCTGGTGTCCCAAAACAGTTTGGTCAGGCACTTTCTCTGGTAGGAACATGTGCTTTCTCATATTTTTGTTTTGTTTCTGTAGATGTGTGTAAAACCAGTGCACCTTAGGAAGAAGTTAATTATACCCCAAACACTGGTTTGTTTGGGTGTTTTTTCTGCAGTGTGGAGGAATGTTCTATGTGACCAGCTGATAATATACTTCAAGTAAAAGAGCTGAGGCTGTCCCTTTACTTCCCTTTACTTTAAAATTTACTTTTTTCCAAAGTGCTAGCTTGCCTGATAGAGACTTAAAAATCATCTTTACTTTGATCTGTAAACAATTTCAACAATTTCAAATACAACAGCAGACTTAGAGCTTCAGTTATTCCATTAGCCTGGAGGTCAAAGGTGAAAGTTTAAGAGAAAAGCAAACTCAGTCAGACAAAAGTTCAGTTTTAAATTTCAGATTGCTAGTACTATATTTTTCAGAGCTCTCAATCCTAGAAAATGGAGGTTTGATACATTGCCAAGAATCACTGGGACTGCCTTAGGTGTGCACACATTGTACCAGTACTCCAAACTCAGGACAGAAATAGTAACTTCTGTTTCCACTTTGGGCCCATCGGTTTGCTGATGTGCCAGGAAGGAAGACCTGTGAGGAAACAAGTGAGCAGGCTTTCCTGTCTGTGCTGTAGGTCATGCCAGGTTTCAGACTCAGACAGGTGTTGCATGTTCATGATAGCAAAGAATAGTGATGATTTTTAAAGTAGATACTCAGCTACATCTGCCTAATAGGCTTAAGACTGAGATCTGCTAACGAGATCAGTGGGACCTTGCATGAACACACAGCGAGCTAGATGTGCTGATGGACTCTGACTGCCTGTCAGCTGTGTTGAAAGTGTAAGTTCCTGCAAATCCATATTATAGATTGTCTTTGGGTGGTGAAACTCGTACAAGGCATCATGTCTGATGTGTCACAGTAGCCCACAGCTCTGAGAAAAATGTATAAAAGCAGCATGGTCAGGCTTTGCTCCTCAATGTTTTGTACTGTTGCAGGTAATTTTCTGTGCAGAATCTGTGTTCATTTAGGCAAACTCTAAATGTAAGGAAGGAGCCTTCAGGACAGAGCCTTCTGATCTTGTGATTGTGTAGGCCCTCATGAAGACAGTGACTGCAAATCACTCTCTGCTAGCAAATATCTAGCACTCCCACTCCCTTTCACTATAGGTGCACCATAACTGTAGAACTTCTTATGATACTAAGCCTGCTTGGTAAAAACTTAGATTACAGTTAAATACAAATTTCAGAATAGCAGGCAGAAAGGCAAGAAATCACTTCTGTGTCATCTCTGTGGTAAGTCACCCTTTCTGTGCAACTCCATTCTTCCTGTCAATGCATTTTATTGCAGTTCACTGCTTGAATCTTCCTAGAAAGGACATGTTCAGGGGACTCTCTTTTTCTTTCTGTTTTCCTTTTTTTTTTCTCTGCTGTCAGACCAATGCTGGCTGTGCTGCTTACAGATTAACCTTTCTGCTGAGAAATGGCACTCTGAATGCTTTTCAGGACTCACCAACACGTCTGAATTCTTCTTTGTCCACAAACACAGATGATATGTCCTTTGATGTCTCCTGGTTTGCTGTGCGCTCCTTTGCCCTGGACAGAGAGCCCATCTTGCTGGCCTTGCTGGACAGGAGGGGGATTGTGACCCAGAGCAGGAGGAACGGGAGCAGCGATCTCAGCCTGGAGAGGATCAGCCCTCTGGAATTCCGGCTCCGCGTGCACGGCTGCGAGGACCATGACTTTGGGAACCACTACTGCGTAGTGACCCCGTGGGTGCGATCTGCCACGGGCGTGTGGCAGCGGGAGCCTGACATCAGAGCCAAACCCATCTTTCTGTCTGTGAAAATGGATGGTAAGAGACTGAAACACGTGTTACTCAATTTAGGTTTTAACACCTTATTACGTCTTTTTGTGGCAAGCATTCCCCGTAACTACTTTTAAAGGTGCCTCTGGTAATCTCATTAGATTTTTGTCGTTTCTTTTATGGTTAGCAATTTCTGATTCAAGATTCTTCAGAGCAGAAGAATCTGTTCTGCCTAAACAGTTGATAGATGTAAGATTGGAGCATTTTCTTTCCTGATCACCTCTTGGTGATGTTTTCCATAGCTGAGGCATCTTTCAGTCAAGGGCACAGTATTCTCTTCAAGTGTTTACCCTTCTACTGCCTGCTGGAGGAAGCCTTGGTTTGCAGATGGGGTGTGTGAATTAGTCACATTGTGGTTAGTGTCAAAGCTGAGAAGAGAAAAATCAGAGCTCTGACTCCTTCCTCCCTCTCTAATAACATGTTGCTCCCTGTACTTTATGCCTTGTCTGCTTTCCACCTAGGTTTGCAAGTGTTGCTAGACTTCATGAGCAGGAAGTTGCACACTAGATACTGCATTCAGAATTCAGCTAAGGAGTAAAATGAATACAGGAGGAGTTTGAACTAGTTGCTTTCTTGATATTTCCAGGAGAGGTCATTTTTGGAAGTTCCATGAACTTGAAATGAACAAGAAGCTTTTGTTCTCCCCACTGCACTGATAACTATTATAACTGTACTTTCCAAACCCCTTTCAGTTCTTACTGCCTTTTAACTGAGCAGTAGGTTCTTTAAAATCAGTTTTTTTGTTTAGGCACCAGCTTTGAAGATTTATTAGATAGGGTAAATATATAGGAATTCTAATAATTCAAAGCACAAAGGAGTCCACTCCTTGCTTTTTGGAAGTGTATTACGAAGAATGCAGCCACACTCTGCCCCTGATGGGAAAAAAATCCAATATTTTGTTTGGAGAAATGTGTGAGAGGATGACTCTTGGAATAAACTCTACTTTGCTATCTCACTTCAAGGCTCTTCTGGTGCTTCTGGCCTCTCCAAGGCTTTGAAATTATAGAGGAAGAATTAGGGTGAAGAGGAAAGGGAGAGACTAAAAGACCAATTTTTCAAACCGGGGAAGATGAAAATCAAGAAGGAAAATTAGTGTAATTTCTTTCTGAAATAATTAATCTGCCCCGACTGAATAATGTGAAATTTTCTCATTTTTTGGGCGAGAAGAAATAAAGGGGATATCTGAATTTCTCAGCGATATCTAATGACTCTGCCTTCCTTTTTCAGTTCTGAATGCTTTCAAGTACCCCCTGTTGATTGGCATCGGTCTGGCCACTGCCATTGGACTCCTATCCTGCCTTATTGGCTACTGCAGCTCCCGTTGGTGCTGCAAGAAGGAAGTGCAGGAGACGAGACGAGAGCGTCGCCGGCTAATGTCGATGGAGATGGACTGAGCGCTGAGCTGGACACACTTGCATTTCAGGAGAGACTCACAGGGCTCTTGGATTGTGTTGAGACACTTGCTCACAGGCCCAGACAAGACAGTCTGTTTGCTCTCTGATTTCAGCCTGGACCTCAAGCTTCTCCTTGTTACGTCATGTCCTGAGAACAATCAGGCCATATTTAGCAACTTGGGAGTTCTCCTTTTCCAGCAGCACTTTCTGCGTAGGGATCATGTCCTTCTAATGTGCAAACTGTTGAGCCTTCTTTCAGCAGGGCCCTGTGACAAAATTCATTAATGTTTTGTTTGTTTGTTCATTGGTTTTATTCCCCCCCTTGTGGTTTTGGAAAGATGTCCCTGTATGAAAGCAAGGTGGGCAGGATGATGAATGGGAAAGAGGCTGGTAAAAGTGTTAAACTTTCACTGTATTAACCAATCTACCTTTCCCCTCTATCCACACCACACCATCCTGTTCCCTTTCTCTTTCCACCTTGGTATCTCAGAGACTTCTCTGTGTTGGGTGGAAGGCTGGGGAAGGTTCCTGTGCTGGAGCCATCATGAGCCTGTTCTGGCAAAGAATTGTTTGATGGTTGTCATCATGCCTTCTCTTCCCTGGCTTTCCAAGAGATTGCAGTTAATCCTGACATGTAACTTGCCAGGTGGAGGTCTTTGAAGCACTTCTTTTAAACCTTTTATTTTCAGTGCTCAAATCTCTTAGCTGCGGTGAGTAGGGACTAACTTGGCAACCCTGAAGAGTCAATCCTCAGACAAGCATTTGATGGATGTCTGCCTGTGGCCACCTTCTCCCCCACCCTTCCACCTTCTCTTCTCCCCACTACAGCTGCTCACATTGTGCCTGAGACCCTGTTCTGCTTGTGGCAGGGGGGCACGTGGTATCTAGGGACAAGGCTCAGCCTTCTGCTGGCCTCAGCAGGGAGGCTGGAGACCTTGCTCCCCGGGTGATGGTGTGACTTATGAAAATAATAGGAGATGGATCTTCATCTGCAGTTGGCCAACTGATCATGTTTAGAGACTTGTAAACTATGTATTACCAAATGCACAGACCAGACTTCAGTGCTGCTTCTGCCAGTCACTCACTGGTAACCCTCGAACCTGTGAGCAGAATCTGAGCTCTGCAGTAGCTGCAGTGCAGCTCAGGATAGGAATAAGAGCAAGCCCAAGAGGGCAGCAAGAATCCTTCAGGTTCCAAGGGCCCTGGTCTTGAGCATGGGCCTGCAGTGGGGCTTTCCCCATGGGCTTGAGACCTATTCCTCGGTGCTATAGTGTGGAACTCCTGCTTTGGTCTTCCAAATACACTGACCTGGCTCCTGAGAGGGAGCAGCATCTTTGCCAGGCAGTTCTGTCTTCCCAGCACAGCTGGTGTTCTAAGCAATAAAGGTCAGGATAAAGGTACTGTGCACAAACTGACGAGGAAGTCGGACTTCACCACAGTCTGAGGTCGCAGCCGCGGTTTGGCTTGTGTCAAGAAGGGTGAGAAATGCAGAGATGAGGCCAGGGCTCAGTCCTTACCATGGTTTTTAAAAGATGGTAAAGAAGAGCATTCATGGAAGGTAGTGGCTGTGGTGTGCTGTTGCCTGATTAGACATTAGTTATGTCCTTGACAATCTGCTTCTCTAATAGCTCATCCCACTGTATATTCCAGGGGAGCTGCAGGTCTGGTATCTGGCCTATGAAGGTTTTTTGTGGTAAGTTTAGTGTGGATTTTTTTTACTGTCTTGCATTGTGATCTTTGTTCTGAGGCTGATGTGAAGGGGTTTTCCAGAAGGCTGCTCTGTGTCCTGTGTGTGAACATGCATGCAGTGACATCTGTATGCATAGAGGTGTCCAGGGATTTTTGAAAGATGAGTATGAAACATCTTCAAAATGGGCTTAATTTGCAGAATTGGGGCCTGCAAGTTGTTATTTGACTCTTTAAGACATTTCATGTAGTATTCCAAAACTGGGACCCCCAGACCTATGAACCTCTGAAAGACTTTGGCCTGAAGGTACATAGCAAGTTTTCTTTCTGGCCTGATGTTTTTCTTTCTGGAAGAGCTCTGAAAAGGCCTCTGTTGCAGGCAGACTTAGCTGCCTTTCCTAAAGAACAGGGCAGAAGCAGTCTCCAGCTTCCACTGTGAAAGCCCAGAAATCTGTAGCAATGCTTTCCAAAGGAAGGGAGTTCAGGGAAGGATTCACTCCGATACTACTTCGACAGCAAGACATTTTCTTCCTCTCCTGTCTCTGCTGTAGTGAAATCCTGCTTTTTCCTGGGATGTTATGAAACACTATTCTGATGTTTGGGATGCTGGCTGATCTAGCAGCTTCTTTCCTGCATTAATATCTGCTTTCTTCTCAGAAGGTTTGTGGCATTGGGGCATCTTGGGAGGGGTGGAAGTGGTGGTGAAGTTCTAAGCACAGCATCAGTCACTTTTTGTCCTGGCAGACTGACTCCTTGTCTGTCTATGCCCTTGGTTAAGTTTTAGGGAGAGAGGATGATGACAATAATGCAATAATTAGGGAATGGATGAGCAGGGAACCGCCAGCTCTTCCCAAACACACAATATAGCACACTTCCTCCCTGCTGGAAAAAAACTCAGGGTTATTTTGGTCAGGGCTCCCTTCTTCTCTAGTGAAAGGTCCCCATGTCCTTATCTAATGCTGACCTTCCTCCACGGCCCATAACAAACCATCTTTGTCACTCCAAGTGAAGGAAGTTTGCCACTAGCTTGAACTGCTGACAGCCCCTTGGAAGGCAATGCTGCATCCCATCCCACCCTGTATTTGCTGTAGTTGGAAGGCTAGAAGCTGATGGGCTAGACCTAGCCCCCAGGTTTCCTTCTACTTGTGCCAATTTTGTATTATCCCCTTTTATAAAAATGGAGTGTGAATCTTCTCTCTAAGGGAAAAAAAAAATCTAGGTCACTTTTCATGTTTTTTATTATTATTATTATTATTATTTTGTGTGTGACCAGGGTTTGTGTGAGTGGAGGTGTGTGTGCATCTGGTTGTGTATTAAACCTGCAGAGTATCAGAAGAGTAAGCTGCCTGTGGTGCAGTACAAGCATCCATATCCTCCCTGCTGCAACCTGTGGTATTGTCAAAGTATCCTAAGGGCTCACATTGATCTTCCTCTGTTTGCATTGCCACGTCTCCTGGTTAAGCTGGTAAATTCCTCCAGGCACTTGGAATTTCGATCCAGGGCAACCTTGAACATCATACAGCAGAAGGGCAAGATATTTTCTTTCTTTTGTTTTAATTTCAAAATTATAAAATAAATTTTTGGGCACCATTCTGGAATGCAGGTACTGAATAGCTAATTCAGTTCATTCTAACAATGCTGTGTAAAATGTTTCTTTTTATGTTTAAAATAAAGAGCGAGCCTTTTTGATTATGTCTGTGCTGTGGGTCTGGATGTTTGAGCTGTGGGCAGTTCTTTCCTTGTTCCCTGTATGTAGGCAGACACCATTGTTGAAGGTATAAAATGTAAACCTCACAGTCCTGTTACCAGCACTGTTTACCCTGTAAAATAAGCATGAACCCCATTTCTACAGTAAGCTTTAAATATTTGCCTACATTTCTGGGATGAATTGGGAAGCATAATTATTTTCTGAGTCTGTTGTATTTCTACCCCACTGTAAGTCATCCTTTTTGTTGGAAAAGTTTTATTTTGATTAGCTAAGGACAGGAGTCACAGTTGGGAGTGTATATTTAATATCTGCTGTAAAACCTGGCCTTAGATGTTGAGTCTGCCTTGACCCCTTCCTGAAGCTTTTCATTTCCAAGGTACCAGGAGGAAAATCAATAGTGTTGGAAGAAAACTTCCTGCTTTCTTTGCCAGTGGCTGAATTTAGGATGTTTTTTTACCCCCAGCAACCATGCAAATACATCAAAATCATACAGCAAGAAGATGACTTGCTGTCAGGGTTTAATCCCAGCTGGCAGCCCAGCCCCATACAGCCACTCGCTCACTCCCCTACCAGTGGGATGGAGGAGAGAACTGGAAGGGTAAAAGTGAAAAAAAATACATGTGTTGAGATAAAGACAGTTTAATAGGGAAAGCACAAGCCATAGGTGGAAACAAAGGAAGTCATTCCCTGCTTCCCATGGGCAGGCAGGTGTTCAGCCATCCCCAGGAGAGCAGGGCTCTGTCACGCGTAGCGGTGACTCGGGAAGACAAACACCTTCATTCTGAATGTGCCCCCTTCCTCCTCCTCCTCCCACCACTTTTATATGCCCAGCATGGCACTGTCTGCTCTGGGATATCCCTGGGGTCACTTGGGGTCACCTGTCCTGGCTGTGTCCCCTCCCACCTCCTTGTGCCCCCCCAGCCCACTCGCTGCTGGGGTGGGGTGAGAGGCAGAAAAGGCCTTGGCTCTGTGCAAGCTCTGCTCAGCAGTAAGGAAAACATCCCTGCATTATCAGCACTGTTTCCAGCACAAATCCAAAACACAGCCCCATGCTAGCTACTGTGAAGAAAATGAACTTTATTCCAGCCAAAACCAGCACACTTGCTTTCCAGGAGGAAGTTGTTTGGGGCAGCAGTGGTTTTGGGAGACCAAGGCAGCTTTGGCAAGGTGAGTTTGTGTTCAGAGTGGTGTATGGTATTTCTGAGCAGGCTGCAGTGCAGGCCAGGTGACAGCAAAGTGTGTACCTTTGGCCTCTTTTTAGATGGAAAGGTGTGCTCTGCAGAGTGTGCTTGCAGGAAGCTGGGAGGTGGCACCAAGCTCTAAATCCTTAAGAAGCACCAGGAGCCAGCAGCTGAGATCCAGGAATGTCATAAGTGGTCCCTTAGAGCCTCTGCCAGCTGTAGGTGCCCAGCACATACAGGTACAGCAGGAAGGAGTGGTGTGCTTGTGGCACAGCAGTCCTTGGCCTCAAGCTCTGTAGGTTACAGCTCACTCACAGGTAAGTTTGGATGAGCTTTTATGAAATTCACTTGCCTCCCCCACCCCCTGGCATGACCTGGGTCTTAATACCATTCTTGTGAACGTGCTAGGATTTTGTCATAAGAAAGAAAACTGAAAAATTCAAGTCTGGAAATGCGAGGGGCTACTGGCAAGTAAGTGCCTGGGTGCTGCAGTGAGTGATGGGAGGTGACAAGTCTCTAACACTGCCTTGTACCTGCCATGGGCTCAGCTCTGCCAGCTGCTGATAGAGGTATGGCCTGCTGCCATAGGGGCAGTCTGAAATGCACTTTTGTGCCAGAGCCTGAGAGTTTAGTTGCTTTCATAACACCAGGCTCAGGCAGCATGCTTGGCTGTCCTTTTTCTCTGACAGACCCTAGCAGTGCTGCTGTGGCTCTGGCTGACTGCCCTGCTTGGGTCAGGGCCAGTCCAAAAACCCTCTCTGGGCTGAAGCTGACTGGTGTCAAGCAGGATGCATCAACAGACCTGCCTCCTCTTTGTCATGTGAAGCTGAAGCCCAGTCATGCAAATCTTCCAAGGAAATGTGTGGCTTTAGCCTTTCCTGTGGGACTTCCCACACTTCTGTGACTGCAGGTCTGCACAGCAGCTATCAGGACAAATGGTGTTTCAAGAGAGTCTTCAGTGACTGATTGAAGCTGTGGGATGTGCTAACTGAAGGAAAAGCCACTTCTCATTCTTGTGCCAAATACACCTTAAATGCCACGTGTAGCCTTCAGTCAGACAGCTTTTGCCAGGTGTCTCCTTCTGCTACTGAGGGAAATGGCATTGTGCTGCAGCCAGCAGATGACTGATCCTGGGTTATTGAGGAAACCAGGCCCTATGGATTTCCAGGTCCCTCAGGAGAGCTGCCATAGACACAAACTGTTCTCCTCTCCCTGGCAGTAGAGCTGCATTCCACAAAGTGCCAAAAGCGTAAGAGCATGTCTGCTTCCACCTCTGCCAAGGGGGTAGAGAGGCAGGACTTTGCAATACAGGCTTTGTGAAAGCAAGTTATTATATTATATTTTGTTCATCTGGGATTTTATAACCTCCAGTGTGTGCTGGGCCTTAGACCAGACCACAGACTCAGTCTGAGCACACCTCTCTTGTCATCAGAGGCGAGTGATGAAGATGCAAGACAAATGATCATGCACACAGTTCTGTTTCTTCTTGGCAACTTATCCTGGCTTATGCCCTCTAGTTCTTTGCTTCTATGATCCTGGCAATAGCTTGACATACTTAGTGGATGGTAATGAGTGCCAAAGACACTAAGTTCCTAAAAGTTTCCTAAAAGGTGGAGCTAAGGAGAGAAGGGAAGATGAACTTCCAGAGCTCCTGCAGCAGAACTGGCATTATGAATTAATGTTCATTAATTATAATTATTGTCCTCTCAGTTACTGGGCATCTGAGAGGACAGGACTGGTGTTGCCTTTGTAGCTCTTGTTGCCTCTGTGCTGACTTCAGCTCTACAAAGGCCCTGGCTGGGATGCTAGGACTGTGGTAAACAGAGAAAATATCCATGCTGCTTAGCATCTGCCTGGGTGTATGAAAGCTGGGTGTGGTTACAGCCAAATGCATGTTCTGAATGCAAGTGCAGTAGTTGTAATGTCCCCTTCAGTGTTCAGGTACATCTTCTTAGTGTCCTGAAACTTGTTTGCTGATTTAATCTGTGTTTTCTTCCCTCTGCCTTATCTCTTCTGTTTTTCATGCTTCCCTTCAGGAGCCTTTTCTTGCCTTTGTCTCTCTGCATCTAAAGGACGATGGTCTTTTGTGCCTCTCTCTCTGGGGGAGAGCAGGGGTACATTGTTATAGTGTGATCTTGAACCATCTGCTGAGAGCTCAGGCTGCAGAACTCCAGCCCAGTGCCCACTGCAGAATCAGCTGCAAGGCTGGCACCCTGTGCACAGGCGCACAAATGTTTTGTAGCCACTTTCCTCATGAGGACTCCAGGCAATATGCAAGGAGAGTAAGTGTTTCCGATGGGGAAGTGACCCCCAAGAGACATTTATATTCCCTTTGCCAAAGCAGCAGGGACAGTTTTTCTTTCTAAGAAAGATGGTTTAGCCTTTTTTCTCCATCTGCTTGCTATCATAACACAAATTCTGCTCACTGTCTAGGAGCCCTAGACAAGAGACCACTGTGCTGAGCATTTCCATTTTTCAGGATCACAACAACGTGATTCATTGTTAACATCCAGGATAGCTACCCTGGACCTGGGAAACAGGTAATTAAAGAATGTCATTTGTCTGAGCTACTCAAGATACACATCTCAGAATAAGAACTGAAGGCACTTGTTTCTCACTATTGCTGTAGAGGAAAGCACAGCCCACCTAAGAGATGAGAATTAGGCAAGATACTTGTATAGAAGTGTTGGGCAGACAGGTAGGGGCTGAGAGAAAGGAGGTAATGGCAGCTCCATCTAGTGATGGACTGGGGAGGAGGGAAGAAGTCCTAGCAGGGAGCAGTGGTCATTATTCAACCAACAGACAGGTGATGGGTCCTCAGGTTCTTTCCAAACATAGCTTACATATCTGTGAAAACACTTCCAGGATGGGTTCTGATCTCGATTTTGTTACTTGTATAACACCTCTGCCTTTGTGCAAGAGCCCTTGGATGATGGTTATCAGGATGACTCCAGTCTACTCTGTGTTTTTTATCCTTTTGCAGGCTCCTAGACTTCAGCCAGGCAGCTTTTCTGCTGTGTGGCAACTGGAGTCAACTGTGCCTCATATTGAGGTCCCTGGTGTTGCTACCCACAGTGTCCAGCCCCTCTGAAGGTGTCTTTCCAAGTGGCTGTGCCAACAGTGAGTGACCAGGCTTCTTGGAGTATTTAAAGAAAAATCATTGCCATGAGATGAGTCTTCCAGTTAAAAAAAAAAAAAAAAAAAAAAAGTGTCTTTCTACTTTATTGTGGTTTTGGCTTTCTTCTGCAGGGACAGACCTTACTAGCTGTTTTTTTGTCACTGCTCACTCTCTCCCCTGCCCCCATCACTGTAGGCTGACAAAAGCATGGCCTCTTCCTCTATCTCAGAAATGTCCATCTCTGGTTTTTCAGGGAGAGCCCCTTCAGCTCAGACTGGTAGAATTATCCATTTCATTAGAAATAAGATGTTAAGGTCCTTTTGAAGTTGATGGCTTTTCCTGTAGCCTTTCAGGTCCGTGCTGAGATGTCTTTGCCTTGTGCCATTATCTTTTTTTTTCCCCTCTGTTCTTTCTGTCTCCTACAGTTCCCTGCATGGATGAATGCAGAAAAGATCTTTTCAAAAAAGGTCTATAAAGGTCTTTTGTGAGTTTCTATTCATTAAATTCCCTCTCCTCGACTTGACTGTGTATAGTGTTAACAAGACAGCTCTCAGGACCCTTGGGCATGGCACTGCTTTCTTTAAACCCTCCTTTACCTCGTGTCAGTGGTGGCAGCAGCGTGTTGCCAGAGCATCACCTCTTCCCAGCTCGACTGAGACACACATTTCAGTGGTGAGAGGTGTTCTCCAAGTCCCTGTGAGGAGCAAGGGAGTTCTGCAGGCTGTCTCGTGTGGAAGGTGTCAGACAAAAGGAAGATAGCTGCTGCTGCTGCTGTGTTGCAGTCCTGAGCACATCCTTTATCAAGCCCTTCAGTGGCAACATTGAAGGGGGAGTTGCTTTCACACTGAGACTGACAACCTGAGCACAAACAAGTGAGATGTACTGTGTACATTTGCAACTCTTCCTGCCATCTCTGTTTAATCAAAGCACTGTACCCTGCAGGCTTTCCCTGGAGTTCACTGCAGCTCCTGCCTTTTGTTTGAAGGGAATTTGTTTGGCTCAGAGTAAATATAACTTAGCCTTTCTGTGACAATAGCCAAGACACCGTTCTGTTGTGCAAATGGAGGAGAGCAGCAGGAGCAGCCTCACTCTTGCCTACAGTGTGCTCTGCCCTGGTGGTGCTAGTGTGACAGTGAGGGCAATGGGGGGTGGTGCTGTCCAGAGTGCTCTACCTGAACCTCAGGAGGGTGAAAAGGTGAACACAGGAACCAGAGCACCGACTGTGTGGCCAGGTGTAGCTCTCTGGTGGCTAAACACACCCAGCCCATCATGCTAATACTACACTGGGAGGCAAGGTTCCCCTGGCAACCCCTCAGGCCCCAAGCTGACATTCTTTGGACACCTGCATATGGATGCTTGAAGAGAAAAGATGCTTTTGGAGCTTCAAGAGGAACTGAAGCTGGCAGTTCTGGGATTTTAAAAAGGGCCACTCTGGCTCTGCTGTTGGGCCTTGAAAAGCCACTGCTATTCCTGTGATCTCAGACGAGTGGGAAAGAGGGAGTTCTTTCAGGCAGATGAGCAAAGCCTTTGATGGTAGGTGAGTGTAAGTGTAGCTCTGCCACTGCTCCCTTGCTTTGTCATTTCAGGTGAAATGGTCCCACCTTGTTGGCAGTGCTGGCCCAGCCCCACTCCTCTGCAGAAAACACTTGAGTGTCCTGGCTGGTAAGGACGGGGCTTTCTGTCTATGTAGGTGGTGGGGTTTTATGTGGTGAGGTTCCCCCTGTCAGCCCCAGTGCTGCTCTGTGGGACCTCCAGCTCCTCCCTCTTCCTTCAGCCCCAGCCCTGCAGTTGCCTGCCTACAGCTCCTGGATGCTCTGCTCACTGCAGTAGCCTTAGGGCAGGGAGAAATCCAAGCACATCCCAATTCACACACTGCCACTGGAGAGGCACGTGCTTCCTGAAGTGCCTTGGAACCCTCTGCCTACCTCTAGGACTGGGAAACATGGTTTTGTGCATATTCCACTTGGGTTTGTTAGGAGAGCACCTCCCTGCTGCAGCCACTGGTGCAGTGAGTTTTGGGAATTTGAGTTGTCATTTTCCCAGCCTAAGATGTATTTAACAATTGGTTGCAGCAATGGGTGTTTAATTCTCTTGCTAGCATTTCCAGGCCAGCTATTTAATTTTATTTTTTTCAAACCCTCTTGCTTCTGGAAATCCTGTAATCGAATCCAAGCTCTGTCAATCTAATTAGTTTTGAAGTGCAGAATCTCCATAACTTAGAGACCTAAATAAGCAGCTTAATATGAAAACCTAGTTTCTCTCCCAACACGTAACACAGTCCTGTACTCCCCCCAGAAATTCCTCCTGAACAGCAGCCCGCTGCGACTGCTCTGCTATCCCTCTGTTAACCTCCCTCCTCTCTTCCCCGGCCTCTGCCCGGGCTGTGTCCATCGGGAACTGAAACAACCAGGCTCATCCCTCTGCTGCTCTGCTTCAAAGAGCCTTTCATGATGCTGCTTGCGTAAAAGATGCTGATGCTGCTTCAAATGCCAGCACAGAGCGTTCGGGGGCGGCGCGGAGCAGCTCCGGGTGCTGCGCACAAGCCGGGCTGGGCAGGGGGGCTGCACTTGGAGACTTCACCGTGACGTGATCAGGCCCTGCGTGTGCTGCAGAGGGAGATCACCAGGATTTATGGAGGGCAGGCTGCACTCTTCTTTGATTTTTTTTTCTTTTTTTTCCAGTAGAAATGATGGCGCAAATAAGAGCAAACACCAGTTCATTCAAAAAGAGTTGTGCGTGTTCTCGGCTGTCTGCTACTCAGCGTGGCCGCAGTCCTTAGAACCTGCAGCTGTACAAGACAGGTGTTTCTCTGCTTCTCAGCCACTTCTGCTCTTAGATTTCAATTTCTCTTTGTTTTCTGTGGTTTAAATTCTTTGTTTTCACTTGCTGTCCTCTATTGTGTTTTTTCAGTGCAAACCGACCCCGACAACCTCTCTGTGCTGCTCTGGGGTTTTGCTCATGAAGACCCTGACCTTGCCCTGCATTGGAGCCATGCCCCATGAGAGCCATGCAAGATTTGACTAAAGGAAGCAAACTTTCCCACCACCATGAGAAAAGGTTGTTATTTTCTTCACTTTTGCTAGCCTTCCCCTTTTTTTTTTAATTTTTGTGGCTGTCTGGTTTTCCTGGTACTGACAGCACATCAGTGGGGAGATCTGTATCCACCGAGATCTCACTTGGCTCCCGCAGCCCAAGGTGAAAGCCACGTGGCAGCCAAGCGAGCTCCCAGCAAAGTGAGCCTGGCTCCAGCAGGAGCTGGAGGGATTTGGGCATTTATGCTTCGTCAGGAGGTTTCTGGCCGTGAGCGTGTGCCCGGGGGAGCGCGGCTGAGCCGCCGGCCTTGGGGAAGGCAGGCAGCAGGCCGGCTCTCTCTGTAATTGGGGGCAGTAACCAGCTGCCTTTGATGTCTGAGCCGGGCTGAGAAAACCTGATGGCAGACTTCAAAGTCTGTTGCGCCAGCTCCCCTGATTATCTGCAGGCTTCTGGCGCGTCCCCCAAGACTGCCAGATTATCCTGGCTAATGCTGTGCTCTTCCCCGTGTCCCCCCACCCTGCCTGGCGCCAGCCTCTTGCTTTCAGGGCTGCAGCTTCCATCCCTCCCTGTCCTCCTGCCTCTCCACATCACTGTGGGCATAAGGCAGTGGCATTTCTGGGTGGGAGACAGAGCTCCTGAGACCTGTGAGGCAGAGGCAGCATTTTTGGAGAGCTTGCCTATAGCCTGCACCCCTGGGCTGTGTTCCCCCTCCCCATTCGGTCACAAGAGCAGCCTGAAATGTGGGGAGCTCTCTGCAGCTGCTCTTTGCAAGGCACAGAGGTGTTTACAGCAACCCTTCCTGTGCAAAGCTGGATTTGCCTATAACATGGTTTGAGGTCTGATTTCCTTTGGATGATGCCATTTGTTGTGACTTTTCAGTGGAAGCCAGCAATGAATGTGTATTGTAAATGAAAGGTGACTCCCAGCTGGGGAGAATGATTGGCATCTGACTCCATTGATGCAGAAGGCTGAAGAATTGTTTAATTACTATATTGTGTTAATATTATACTATATTAAAGAGACAGAGATACTAAAAAATGCTAAAGAGATAATAAAAGAAAACCCATGACTCTTTCCAGAGTCCTGACACAGCTTGGCCCTAATTGGGCAAATAAGGCCAAAACAACCAAACCAGGGTCCAATCAAGGACTCACTTCAGGTAAACAATCTTCCCAAGGCATTCTACATGTACACAAACACAGGAGCAGCAAACGAGATAAGAATTGTTTTGATCATTCTTTTCTCTACTCTCTGCCTTCCCGAGGAAAACTTCTGGGAAGGTTGTGCCTGCTGCTCTCTGTAAAGAGAGCTGTGGCCACAGAATGTGATGGCTGCAGGCACAGGAAACCACAGCTTCCCTAACCCCAGGCGCCCAAATGGTGTGAGGGAACTCATGTGAGCCATATAGCCAGACTGGGATCTGGCTTACAGCCTTTCCCCTGTGCTTGCCCAATCACTTTGGGTCTCAACAGACTCCTCCCCCTAAAAATAAACACTGATTACTGGGTCACCTCCTTCATCCTCAACAGCTTCCTCCACAGCCTTTTTACCCTGATGTGATCCTGCCTTATTTCCTTCTCTCCCCAGGCTCACTGCAGTGTGTGAGTGTCAGCACTTGTCTAGCCAAGAGGTTCCCAAGTCACTCTGGATGTTGCTGATGGCTGCTCTGCTCGTTTAGGCAGAGCCTCCACCTTGTTGCAGTGAGTTTGGTAAAACTTTCCATGCTGCATTTTTGGTGGCGTTTTTCTGGAAAGCTTTGACCCAAAGTGGCTGAACAACATCCAAAAAGGGCACCTTCAAAGGGATCCAGGGAGAGGCAGGAGGAAGGAGAATAGGTATGGAGGCATGCAATTAAAGATGGTCATCACCAACGTGCAGGACAAAGCCAGTGGTCTGGGCAACCCAATGCTCTGGAGGGGGAGATAGTTGTACCCTGCTGAGGCGTACTGAGAGGTGGCCCTGCTGTGGTGCTGGCAGTAGCCAGGCTGTTCCAGGAGCCAGAGGCCAAGAGTGTTTAATCACTGTGGGCCTGTGCAGCACTTCACCAAGTGGAGTCCTGGGCACATGCAGCACCTGGCTCAGAGGAGGCAAATCCTCTGCTCTGTGTAGGTACAGGCAAGGACCCTCTGTGTGATCCAAGAAGCACACTTCCCTCTCATTTCCTGGTGGCTGGTGTCATACCTGGGAAAATAGGGCAAGGGAATCTTTCTCCCCATGGATTTGGACTCACTGATGCGGCTTCTAAAGGCAATGCTGTCTTTGTAAAGAATTCTCTGATCCCCTTCCTTCACCCTGCCCTGCTGTATGTCTGGTTGCACTGATTTCCCAGGGAGGAAGACAGTGAGTTTTAGACTGTGCAGTCCCAGGAAGAGGGAGCTGTTGGTTTTGTCCACAGAGCATCATAATTGTCAGGGATAGGGCTGGGCCAGGCAATCCCATTCTCCCCAGTTTCTCTACTGCAAATGCAAACTGCGACTCATGCATCATTAGAGTTGCAAGTCTGGAGTTAAACTGTCCCCAAGTGTGTGTTTATCTGCACACTGACTGTCGGAAGCTCACTGAGGTTGAACTCCAAGTTTCCTTTCCATTTACTCTGTCACTGTAGCAGAGATGCTTTTGATGCTTTTCCCTCCTCCAAAGTGGTAAGTGGGTTGGCTTACTGACAACAGGATGATCCCCCAGGGCAGTGCTGGCAGTGCTGGCAGTGGGTTGCTCTTGGAAAGCAAACCTCTCCATCCCTTTCCTTCTGAAATGGGAAGGTTTGATCCTGCAGCAGGGAACGTAAGCCTACCACACACTTACGGCTCTGTGCATGGCTGTGTCCTGCTGCCACAGGGACAGACCCTCCTGCAGGGACCTCTGCCTGCTGCCACAGCCCATTCCCTGGTCTAGAGTTGGCTTTCTGAGGAGCTGATGAGGAGCTGATAAGGAGCTGGCTGATGGAGGGTCGAGCCTTGCAGCAAGGGGCCTCTGCCTCCACCTCCCAGACTGTCATAAGTTGGTTTTATAAATGGAGAAAGGAGGGACCTTGTGTTTGTTTTGGGTTGTTGCATGAATCTCATTCCCTCTGGAAGCCCCCTGGGATCAAGCAAGAGGAGCTGTTTTATGGTTGGTTTTTGCTTGTGAATCCCTGAGCTAATTAAATCGTTCAGTCAATCCCTCTGGCAGCAGCGGGAGCAGCATGGCTCAGGGATAAATGCTTTGTGCCACCTGGGGAAAAAAAGCCCAACAACCCCAAAACAAAGAAAACCAACCCCACCCCAAAAATCTCCAAAACCACAAAAACCCCCACCAAATCAAAAAACCCAAACAAATAATTTCAGCAGTGCCTCTGAGCCCATCTCTAGTGTTTTGGCTAGATGCCTCAGAGACTGGATTTTCCCTGCCCAGGATGTGCCCCTGGATGACCCACCATGTCCCAGAACACCCCTGGCACCTGCCAGCAGGAGCAGCAGCATGTCCCAGGCAATGCAGCCACAGCACTTATCTCTGGGAATGTGCCAGAGCCCCTGGGATTGTACTGGAGCCTCCTGACCTCAGCCCTCCAGTGCAGCTCCCTGGGGTCCCATTGCTCCTGGGAGAAGTGTTGGGCCAGGATCTCCCAAATCCGGGTGCCTGCCCATGGGATGTGCATAGAGGATAGAATTCCTGGCCAATTCCTGGCTCTGTGGTGATCCTTCAAGAACCAACAAGCCAGTTGGACTGGCTGCTGTGATTCTCCTGACCATGTAGTGGAGGGGCTGGTGGGGTGCTGTGGGAGGGATGCCCCACTGCACCGTGAGGCAGAGCTTGATCAGCAACCTTCAAGGAGCACTGAGTCACCCCAGCCTGTACCTAAGGCATCGTGCTGCTGTCTGCAGCCATGGGAAACAAATAGCTGGAGGAACCTTCAGCCCTAGAAATCTGCTTCCATCCCTCCCTGGAATCCAGCCCCTTGTCCCCTCCTCGCTGTCAGCAGGGAGGCAAGCTACTCCATGCAATAAAGGGGAAGGAGTGAGACAGAGGTTTAGCCCATGAGCTGCTGTTGGACAGCAAAGCCACAGCCAGTGGGTGCCCACAGGTGGCCATCTGGCATGGACACAGTGGCAGAAGGGGCTCTGGGCATCGTCACACTTGCCCAGGTGTCCTGGGGACGAGGTGCAGGCTGTCACCTCCCAGAGGGTGTTGCTTTGCTGATGCGCCCCACTCCGTAACTTCTCCCAGCCACTCTAAGCAGAGGAAACCACCAGTGACAGACAGTTTCCTCCCAGCCTCTTTCTAAACAGCGGCGTGGCTGTCACCATGGCCCATGAGAACCCACCACCTTCCCTCTGGGAGAGGATCCAAGCACAGCAGATTCCCATGGGGCTGGCACGGTGCCTGGGAGCTGCCTTCCTCTTCCTCCTCCTCCTGGGTGAGTGTCCTGCCCAGTCAGTGGCCGGAGCTTTCTTGGAAGTGTTGTGGGGAAGGCAGGGCATGGGGGCTCGGCCAGCGCTGCTCTGGCTCAGTTGCCATGGGAAGAGGTGCATCAGCAGCATGTGCTGCTTTTGCACTGTGTTTTCACTCCAAAATGAGAGCCCAAACCCTAAGAGGGTTTCGGTGAGGGAACATACACTTACTTCCCCATTGAGTGGCTGATTGCAGTGTGGAAGGCATTACCTTGCTCCCTCTTCCATTAGCTGGGAGAATTTCTGAAGGTTTCCTAGGCAGTGCTGTCACCAGCTCTCTTCCCTGGCCACCAAGGTTGTTTTTTGACTCAGGACCCACGTCCTGTGGGCATTTGGGCATTCTGCTTAGTGTGCATGCTGAGCACCAGGCAGAGCGAATGTCACTGCTGGGAGCTCTATGGAAGAGGGGAGGGTCCATGGGTGGCAATCCGCAGACCCTTTGCAAGCAGAAAGAGAGAGAGCTCTTGATGCTTCCAGGAGTCCCCTGCCTTCAGAGGAGCTCTTTTTTGACCCCCTCTCCTTTGCTTTCCTCCGTTTCTGCCTATGGAGCATCTCTGCAGCAGCCAGCCTGCCACTGTCCCGTGTCCCTCAGCTTCTGCGTTGCATCTCGTCCTCTGGCAGTGATCAGCTCTGCACCCCTGCTCCCTGTCCCCCACACTTTGTGCAGGACCTGACAGCTTGGCCCTCTTCATTTTAACCCACCACAAGCTTCCTCCAGTGATCTCAGCCTCGTTGCTGCTTCCTCTGCAATGCTGCCTGAGAGGCTCCTCAGGCAAGAGCGGGCTCGGCAGCCCTCTGGCCACGATGCTCTGGTCTCTGTCCTGTGACCCCCAGTGTGGCAGGAGGCAAGAAAGTTCAGGGCTCTGTTGCCACAGGCCTTGTTCTTGTACCTGCCCGCCTGCAGACACGGTGTGTGCTGACAGGTCTGACCACGGCCCAGCGAGTGGTGACTGTCCAGGAGGGCCCTCTCTACCGCGTGAGGGGGTCCCACGTCACGCTGTGGTGCAAGGTGAGCGGCTACCAGGGCCCGGCGGAGCAGAACTTCCAGTGGTCCATCTACCTGCCCTCGGCCCCCGAGCGGGAGGTGCAGATCGTCAGCACCGTGGACCCCTCGTTCCCCTACGCCATCTACACCCAGCGCGTGCGCGGCCGCGGCATCTTCGTGGAGCGGCTGCAGGGGGACGCCGTGCTGCTGCACATCACCGAGCTGCAGGAGCGCGACGCCGGCCAGTACGAGTGCCACACGCCCAACACCGACGAGAGGTACTTCGGCAGCTACAGCGCCAAGACCAGCCTCATAGGTGGGTCCTGAGTGAGAGCCCTGCTCCCTGTGGGGCGCTGCTCCCTGTGGGACAGGCCTCTGCTGCCCCCACAGGGACATCTCATCTGTCAGAGGGACAGCCGGGGAAAGGGATGGTGAGTGGGGCTGAGGGAGGTATGTCCAGATATCCCCTTGCATGTTCTCTCGTTGTTGCCTCCCCCAGAGCAAGGGGAGGGAGAGGAGGCCTCTGCTCTCCTATGGCCTGATTTCAGCTCCTGACACAGACACAGCATGTTGTAGCTCAGCACTTAGGAGGGCAGGAGTTTCCAGGCTCTGTGCATTAACTGTTGTTACCTTCTCAGGTCAGGGTGTGGGAATTGACCCAAGTGGGATACCCGCAGATGGAGAGAGGGAGCAGCTCGTGCAGACCACTGGGGAGGAAAGGGAAGGCAATGGGGCAGAGAAACAGAGGGAAAAGCCCAACTGTGAGCCCACCAAATCTACATGGTGGTATGGTGTTTCCACTTGGTGTTCAGCCCTGTTTTCTCCTTTATCTTGGTGTTGCACCAGTCTGCATTTGGGATAGTGAGGGGATGGGTTCTAATCTCCTTGGGGTTGCCTGATTAATACTGACTGTAGTTTGACTGAAGAAGGCACTGTAAAGAGATTCACTGTTTTTCTTGTTTGCTGAGGTTTTAGTTACTTCACACCTCAATACAAGGTGATGGAAGCCTTGTCAGTCAGCTACAGAAGACTTTTCTCCTGTGCTGTCAGATCCCTTAGGCCCTGGTTGCAGTTTCTTGGGAGTTGCCCTATGCAGGGACAGGAGCAGTGATTCTCGTGGGTCCCTTTCAGGTCAGGATATTCTATGATTCTGTGTTTCTCCCCATGCTCAGTGATTCCAGACACACTCTCAGCTTCCATGGCACCCCAGGCCCTCAGTTACATGGAAGGGGATACGGTGGAGCTGACCTGTGAGGTGTCCAAGTCCACTGCCCAGCACACCCATCTCTCAGTTGGCTGGTACCTTCTTCAGGGAGCAGAAGAGCACCATGCCAAGGAGATCCTCACCCTCTCCAAGGACTTCATCCTAAAGCCAGGGCCCTCTTATGAGCAGAGGTTTCTGGAGGGGGCTGTGCAGCTGAACAAGGTTGGGAACACCACGTACAAGCTCATCATCAGGGGAGTGAAGCAATCTGACCAGGGGCAGCTGTACTGCAAGGCAGCTGAGTGGATTGAGGATCCTGATGAGACATGGAAGGACATCTCCTACAACCAAACAGAGAGGACTTGGCTGGCAGTTTTGAGCCAGGGTAAGGCCTTTGCAAACTCACGTGTTGGCTCCAACTCCCCTGTGCATTCCAGGCTCTACAGCAGCAGATTTCAGTGCCTCTTTCAGCTGCCTCTGCCACAGCCCAGGGACACACTGGTGGGTCTGGCTGGACTCTGAGGGGGTGGGCTGGGCTGAGCTCAGGGCTGTGGCAGCCCTGGTGCAGGAGCTGTTGGTGCTTTGGCTGTTCATGCAGCCAAATCCCTGATGCCAGCAGCCAGCCCATAGCCTCACAGACCCATGTGAGGTGTTAGCAGAGTGTGTGCCCACAGCAGCATGGATCTTTGGCAGTGCTAAACTCCAGATGTGGAAAACAGGGCTGTGACACTGCCTCGAGGCTCTCGTGGCCTTAAAAAAGTCAGCTGCTCATCACTGTACCTCAGCCACAGGCATGGAGGGACACAGGGACAGGCTCTTGTAGGGGGTGGCTTGTCTGTCCCTGCTGCCACCAGCCTGCTTGTTTCCAGAGCAACTGCTGCTGCTGTTTATTAGGCTTTTCCTCTGAGCACCCTGCCTGCCATCCCTGCTGCCACAAGCCCTTGCTAGCTGTGCTCCCTCACCCTGCTCTTCCCCCAGATGCATGTGAGTAGCTGTGCCTAGGGGAAGGAAGAATCTCTCTCACCAGTAAGCTTTAGCTCAAAGCAGCCAAGACAAAGCTGTGGCTAGTTGGTGTCCTTTAACATAGGGTGCAGTAAAATTGGAGCACATCTCCCACTGAAACCCTGCCTGTGAGAGGTGATGTACCCTTGTCCCCACAGCTCAGGGTGGGTGGAGGAGGCTACAGAGCAGAGCTGGGTCAGTGAGGGGAACTGATGTCTCGTGGGAGGTGGTGAGTCAGAGCAGGAAACCAAAGAAACAGATGGGTGAGAACTAAGCACTCCATACGTGGCTCAGGGGAGCAAGGTATCAGGAGGAGGGGGAGGGTAGTGTGGTCTCTTGTCATTCTCTTTCCTGAAACCTGTCTGACTGGCAAAGCTTTATCCCCCTCATTGTGCAATGTTTGCAGGCTTTCCAAGCCTGCTGCTGCTTGGGGAGCAGTGGCAGTCACTGCACTTCATTGCATCCTCTTGTTGAAGAGGGCTTGTCATGACTGGTAATGTGTGGATTCAGGCATCAATGCCATGGGATCGTTTAGAAATAGAGAAACCCTGTCAGAGTCTGGTATTTGTCCTGTGGTAACTGTTACAGGTAGAAGGGAGGTGATGGTGGTGAGAGGACACTATGGTGGCAGTGTTGGTGCTCGTGAAAATTGCCAGTGTGGGATAGCAGTGGGAGTGCAAGCCCTCCATCAAATTTGCAGGGCTGGTTTCCTCCTCTGGCACCCAGTGGGGGAACCCAGGCTGCAGGGCTGAGCACCCTGACACTCCTAGAGCCATTGGCCACTCTGACCATGGCTAACTGCTCCAGCAGTTTCTATACACACTGCAGCAAATGTTTAGGAATGCCAAACATATCTGCAGCAGCTGGGATTCCTGTTCACAAACTGTTTATGAACTAGTGTTTAAATTCACAGGGTACTGTGCTTTTGATAAATTATTTGAGCACTTCCAGTTGTAGTCTGGGAGCTGCTCTGCTTCACTTCCAAGCTACAGCACGTAACCTTTCCCTTGTTTTGGGACTCAGGGGGCACCACAGGTGCCACAGGGACACAGTGGTGTGAGCCAGGGAATGGGGGCTCTGTCCTTCCTCCAGGTTTTTGGCCATGCCAGTGCTTTGTGGGTCATGGCACAAGGTTTTGGGGTACCCAGTGGGTCTCCTGCTTGCAGCCACTGTCCAGCCAGGCTGATGCCAGGAACCAGGGGTGTTGAATGCCCAGTGAGGAAGGTGAATGGTATCATAGGACCCAGAGATGGAGTCCCTACCTCAGACACAGCTGACTGACTGCCCAAGAGGGTCTGCCAAGGAGAAGATGACTTTAGGTTCCCCCATCAATGCCTTCTCTGCTCAGGACCTACTGCTAATTGGTATGGGGGGCAGGATCCACCTTCTCTTGCTTCCTTCCTACCTCCCCATGCTGTGACAAGTCTTGTCATTTCTGTTTTCTATAGGAGCTTAACCCAAATCCTCCCCAGCTTGGAGAGCATCTCTTGCCCACAACCCACAGTAGGCACTGGGGGTTTCAGCATGCAGGAACAGGCACAGTAGATTCAGACAAGCCACTTGAATGCCAGCCCTTTGTGCAACCTTCTACTACAAGCAGCAGAGTTAAAACCACCACTGTGATGAAACCCCTTTGTGCCCCTTTCTGGCTTACAGGATGGGTATTCCAGGAGGTGAGACAGAGCAGCCCCTGCAAAAGCTGATGCCTCTGAATTAGGGCAGCCCTCAGTTTGGATGCCTGAGCTGAGCAGGGGGTGGCTGTGGCCACAGGCTGTTCCAGTGAATGCTCTGCTCTGTTGGGTTTATCTGCTCTTAAGGGGGACTCGGCTCCCCAGGGCTCTGGCACTTCCTCCACCTGCAACTGCTGCTTAGTGCCCAGAGCTGGCAACCCTCTCCCCAGGGTCTAAGTTTTCCATCCTGATCACTTTTCTTATGAAAGAAAACATTTTAACAGAGAATTCCCTCCTGTTGCCCTCTGCAAGGCCACTGGTGCTACCAGGCAGGAGGGAAGCATGGGCAGGGCCACCCACCACCCTCCTTGTTTTTGGTTGCTCACAGGCAGAGACCTCTCCGTGGACATCACTGCTGCTGAACGCTCTCTGTCTGAAGGGGACACCTTGCAGCTCAGCTGTGTGGTGAGAGCCCCAGAGAGCAGCAACTTCAAAGTGATCTGGCTCCTCAATGACATGGAAGTGGCCAGAGTTGACCCCCATGGGGTCTTGATTTGGGAGGAGGAATATGAGAAGAGAGCCAAGCTGGGGCAGCTCCAAGCATTCAAGCCAAGCAACACAGTTTATGTCCTCACCATCTATGAGGTGGGGCTGAAGGACAAGGGTACATACCAGTGCTCTGTGTCAGAAATGAAGACTCCTGGGGACTTGCACAGCATCCAGACCGATGTGTCATCAGGCATACAAGTCAATGTGAAGCCAACAGGTCAGTAAATCCTAATAGCTGCTCTTCTGAGTAAAGTCTGCAGGATCCTTGACTGGGGAACGCTTTAGGTCTGGCCTTATCTTGACAAGGCCAGCAAGAGTGCAAATACGCCATCATTTTTGATAGATAATGGGATAAGCATTTGCTTTAGCACATATTAGCATGACAGACACAGTTGTCAACAAAGTGTAAACCTTTAATCCAGGCTCTTTGCAGTAAGTTTTGGGGCAAGTAGGTAGAATTCTGAGGAGTCTGGGTCCTCCTGTGTCTTTGGTACTGAAAACTGTGAGCAACGTCTGCTGCTACTCCTGAAAATCACAGGAAAACCCAGCAGAACAGGTACATCTCGGGAGGGGGATCATTGCCATTTCTATCAGGGTACTCTTCCTGGTTTGGATGGATGATTTGTGAGAAACCACTGTAAGAAAAATGTGTAGGAGGCTCTTGGTTTCCTTGTCATAGCTAGATAGTGGTTATTCTCATGTAGCAGAAGCTGCCTGCTGGGACTCCATTTTTAAACTAATTCTTTATGTAGCTGTGTCCCAAGAAGATATAAAACAGAAAAGAAAAAAAAAAAAAAGCCAAAACCAAACAAAAAAACTCAACCACAAAGTCTTCTCCAAATTTATAGGAGGTCTGGCTGAAAATTTCAGGAAATTCCCCAACCCCTTTCCTTTTCCAGCATCAAGATTTACCTAGTCTTTCCATTTAACACTACAGTGTCTCTGCCTTTTCCTAAGGAGCACAGCATCCCAAGGTGGTAACTGTCGTTTGCAGAGAGCCACATGCGCCTGTCTGTGTCCACCAGCACCCCACAGGTGACAGCAGGAGACCCCTTGATCCTGCACTGTGAGGTGCAGGGAGCCACCAGCCCCGTGTCCCTGCGGTGGTGGCACCTGCCACCGCAGCAGCCGGGGCGCAGAGTGCTGGTGGCCACCATGGAGGGGGACGGCACCCTGAGCCTGGGCAGCGCCTACCAGGACGGGAGGGCTCGGGGGAGCCCCCGGCTGCAGAAGGAGAGCTCTGGCACCTTCACCCTGGTGATCCCCAGCACGCTGGGCGAGGATGACGGCGGGCAGTACCAGTGTGAAGCGACGCACTGGTCCCGAGGCCGGAACTGGACAGGGAAGGGGGAGGCAGCAGTGACGGTCAGCCCCGTGGGTGAGTTCAGCCAGCCCTGTTTCTGGGTGGGAGGCAGTGCTGGAGAAGGGGGTGGACACGTCAGTGGGACTGCTGTGCTCTGAGCTCTGCTACAGGGTGACCTAGGGCTGATCACGTCGCCCTGCGGGGCTTCAGTTTCTCCATTCCACCAGGATGCCAGTGCCCTCCATGGTGTGTTTTGGGAGAGACCAGTGGGAGACAACAGCTAAAATGCTCAGAGACCTGAAGGGCAGTATCTTGCTCAGCAGGCCTGTCTCCTTAAGCAGGAATACAAAATATCTGTTCTAGCAGCATAATTACTCTCAGTAATTAAGTTCAACAAAGCTACTTGCTGAGTTGTCGGGTGGTATTTATCAGAGATACACCCCTGGTGCTGGCCTCTGATTGCTTCTCCTGCCCTCTGAGTGCAGAGCTGCTAATCTCCATGGTGTGCAGTAACCGTGTCCTTCCTTCTTGGGTGCCTTTATGGCGAGGCAGCTTTTTCTATGATTTAGGGTGATTTTCTTTTCTTGTTGCTGGTCTGGGTGCCTGAGAGCACCAGTCAGGCCACAGGAATTGTTAAGCTTTTGTGGAAGGTGGAGGGAAGCAGCTAACAGGACAGCAGCATCAGCAGAAGATCCCCTGGCTCCTCTGGGATGGGTCTGGGAACCCTGGAAAAGAGAATACTCAAGAGTTTTCTGGGAAATTGGGGGTGGGAAAGTGGCAGGTAGGAGAGGGCCAGAGGCTGCATGGGGTTGGCAGAGCAGAGTGCAACTAAGTGGAGAGTGGCACTGTCAGAGGAGCAGCAGTACTGCTGGTGCCAGGGGGCTGTGGGGAAAGGGTGGCAGTGGGGTGGCACAGGGCAGGACCTGTGTCCCCATGCCAAAGGCAGGACCTGTGTCCCCATGCCAAGGGCTTTCTTCTCCCGACCAGGTCTCGGTCTGCAGGCCACGCTGAGAAGCCGCATTGCCACCGTCAGCTACGGGCAGAGTTTTGAACTCTTCTGCCAAGTGGCCGCCAGCCACGCCCTGAAGGAGGTGCCACTGTCTGTGCGATGGCTTTTCCAGCCCAGCCCGCCCACGGGGCCCTTACAGGAGCTGGTCCAGGTGTTTCCCAATGGCACCGTGGTCTGGGGGACAGCACAGCCACACTTCCAGGGGAAAGCCCAGCTGGTGAAGACTGACACCTCCTTCAGGCTGCACATCCACAGTGCCTTGCCTGCCAATGAGGGGACATATCAGTGTGAGGTGGAGGTCTGGAGGAGGAACATCCTGCCCCTGGGGCAGCCAGCAGCCAGCAGCAGCTCCAATGCCGTGGGAATAAAAGTGGTGCTGCCAGGTAAGCAGAGCCTTCAGCAGAGGTCTCTCCTGCAACTTTAAATCCATCAAACCTGACCAGGGGCAACCAGGGCCACTGATGTCTGGGGTGTCCCCAGCAGGGTCTCCTCCCAGGGCTGCAGGAGATGGTGCTGCCTGTTCTGGTGCTTCCTCAGCACCTGACAAAACCTTGTCAGGCAAATTTGGTGCTGGCAAGTGGCACTATCTATTTGTTGGCAGATTACACTAAGTATATAGGGATCAGCCTTGCCACTAGAATTTTGAGCCTAGTTTAAAAGAAAGAAGCAGTGCCTCCCCAAGAAGCCCAGCTAAATGTTTGGGGTGCGAGGTACACCCCGTGGTGTGGGTTTCTGGGAGGCAGTGGAGAGATACCATCTCCTGAAGCTGATGCTGGGATATGTCTGTGTTCCCTGACCACAATATTGAAGGTATGCTGGGAAAGCACCAGGCATCTCTGCCGGGCTGGGAGCCAGCCCTGAGCCTCAGGGTGCCAGGGGCTCCGTGGGGAGCCATCTCCTGCTGGGCACAGCTGGGCTGCACAGCCGGGACCCTGCCCAGGCTTCCCTTTTATGGCCAGCCCTGCAGGCAGGGTCTGTGCTGCCATCCCTCCTGCCAGCATCCCACTGGGAGCCGCATCCTCTTATGGAAGAGAGATGTTGCAGGCAGACCCCAGCCCCCAAGCCAGCCTGCTTCCTGCCACCCCCACCAGCACCACGGTGTCAGCGTGCCCTGCTCACAGCTGGGCTGCTGCAGGAGCTGCAGGGTTTGTCCTGGCCAAGGCCTCTGAGCCTCTGGAGGCAGGCGTGAGAATATGGGCTGGTTTGGCTTTTTGCCCTCCTGTCTGTTCTGCCAGCAAAGGAGAGTTCTTGCTCTTTTTTTTTTTTTTTTTTCAATGCAGTAAGTGCTCCTTCCCCTAAAATCCTTGGATTTTTGGAATCACAACCCAGTGAACTGAAATGATGCATTTTTCATGTATTTTAACTGATGGCTTGCTGTGGTGTAAGCTAATACATTTCCTACCCTGTCTGGGCTCTTTTCTCTTCTGCTCTCCCCTATTCTGCTGTTACTCACTCCTCACCCATGTGGAGCTGACTGCTGGGATGCTCTGTTGAACACTGGAGCTACAACCAGCTGGGGCAGGGTGGCAGGGAGGCGAGAGGTGACAATAATCAGCATCTTTGAGCACACATCTCTAGTGTAAATGGCATCAAGATGAGCAGGTGTAATTGCAGAGCATCTATACAGAGGAGATGGCAGCAGCATGAGACTACAACATTTGGCTCCAAATGTGTTGCAGCTGCTGCTGGAGACTGAGACACCATAAAGATGGTGGGGACTGGGAGAGGGTGATGCACAGTGGGAGGTTCCTGCTGGCTCTAGTTCCACCTCTTCTGGAAAGGCAGCACAAGCCAGTGGAGGATATTTGGGAAGGTAGGGAAGTCTGGGGAGGAAGCCGACTCAGGCAACAGTAGGGTTGAGGGGAAGCTGCAGAAAATGAAGCTGCAAATCATGAAAATCACTAGCCTGCTTCTCATATAAAACCTTATAGTTGGAGCCTGCAGAGATACTGGAGTTCTTGACTTTTTGCTTCAGCACTTTGTTTGCTACTTGATGTCTGTCGGTGCTTTAGGAGTTTACATGTTGCTGTGGTCTATGGACCATCTTCAGACACAAGGGACATCCATGAAAAATCTTAACAAGCAGGGGAGGAGGACAGATCTTTTCCATTTCTAGTATCTAAGGTGGGATCTCATCATTTGTGCTCCATGAGCCTCTCAGTGCAGCTGCTTCCCCCACTCTGGAGTGGGCTTTTTCACCTCATGTCCCTCAGGCCAGCATCCCACATGGGCTGTGTGTGTCCCTCTGCCTGCTCCACTGCTCCTGGGCCAGGAGCAAGCCAAGAGTCAGCAGGCAAGGTTCACAGGGAGACAGGCAGTGAAGTGCTCACCTTGGTTAATTGAATTGAAAATGAAAGGGAAAACAGCACCATGGCTTTATGTGAGAAAGGAAGAGGCAGGCAGCTCCTCTGCCCTTTTGGTAAATGATCTTTAGCAGTAGAGAGAAAAAAGAGCTGGAGTTAAAACAAAAGGGCTTTGCAGCAAGTGCTCTGCTTCCTCTTGGGGTGACCTCCAAGAGTGTAACAGCAATTTTCCTCATCAAAATCAAGCACTCAAGGCAGTGGTTCCTGTGCCTCCTCTCTGAGATCTAGTGGCTTTTCCTTCTCTGGGGCATTTTCTGCCCCAGGGGGTGTCAGGCTAGGCCATATCCAAGCAAGACCCTGCCTGCCCCCTCATCCCCTGCCAGTTCACTGACTGGCTGAGTGGTATCCTTGGTGCTGAGCAGATGAAGTTAAGAATTAGGTGTAGTTTTTTCCAGTGTGGTCAGTTCACTTGTCACAGAAACACAGGATGGTGGAGATTGGCAGGGATCTCTGGAGGTCACCTGATCCAGTTCTGTGCAAGCAGGGCCACCTAGAGCAGACTGCCCAGATCCATCTCCAGATGGCTTTTTGAGTATCTCCAGTGTCCTCCTCTGAAGATTTGTGCTTCCACAGAGCTGGCTCTGGGATGGGTGTGCTTTTACATACTGAAGTTTAAGACATCAACTTGCATCTAGTTCCCAGGTGTGCTCAAGTCTGTGTGGTTTTCATGGTGGATCTGATGAATTTGCACAGTGTCCTAATTAGGGTGACTGCTGTCCCCTCTATTCTGCTTTTTGCCCACATGTGTTTCTTCAGAGCAGCAAAAGCACACTGTGAAATGCAGGACAACACTTTGATCCCGTGGGAGCATCCACCTCCCAGACATCCCAGTGAGTGTTGCTGTGGAAATCCTCACCACTGCAACAAGTGAGGCAACAAGTAGATACTGGGACTTGTGCAAGTGCCTCTGTGGAGGAAACTGCCAACCTTTTGATGAAAATGTGTTTTCACATTGAAAAAGTGTGCAGAGAGAAGGAAGAGTAATGGAGTACAAAGAGAAAAGAATAAGCAGGGAGGTTTTGTTGGCAGATTTCACCAAGAGGCAGAGGCTCTACAGGGATTTAAAGAGGTATTGAGATAGTTTGCTTTGACCAGTCTCAAGAGAGGCAGTGAAGGCCTCTGAAGTGGATTGCTTGAGTTTTGAGAAGAAATGCTTGAAGGAAGGGGAAATGTGAAAGCTTTTTCCTGCAGTGTCCCTCTTCCCCCTCAGCCCCTTTGGGAAAAGCCACAGCTCCCTCCTGTCCCAAAGCCCTCTCCACAACCTGCTGCCATCATATCCCTTGAGAGAGAGCTGGGAAGGGGAGTGCCCTGCTGAGCCTGTGGCCAAGGGCAGGGGTCTGAGACATTCTGAGGGACCATCTCAGTGTGTCCTCTGCTGCCTGTCCCCAAACCAGCACCCAGGGGCTGAGCCTTAAGGGAGCTCAGTTGTCCCCAGACTCTGTGGCAAAGGGTGCCCTGCTGCTCAGCTCCTATACAAGGAAAGTGCTAAGAATGGAAACTCAACCTACAGTCCCTTGAAACCCTGATGGTGTCTCCTGCTGAGTAATTTCTCCCTACCCAAGGGTGCACACTTGTGTGTATTCCTTCCCCTGACTGCTGAGCATGGAGGGGAGGGTGGAGGGGAAATGCAGGTGGTTGGAGCACCTTTAAAGATATGGATTCACAGCCTTTTCACTGGAGGAGAGGTTCCAGCAACAGGTGATGAGCTGTGGGAAGAGGTTCCCTCAAAGCAGGAGCAGCACAGACACATCAGGATCAGGATTTTCCTCTGCCAGGGGCAGAGCTGCAGGCAGCACCATCCCTCTGCTCTCCTCAGCTGCACAGCACTGAACAATCACTGGGTGTGATCACAGAGGGTGTGCAGGACTCTGTCATATGGTTTTGGATTAATAACCACAGCAAACACCTGAGATGGCAACTGTTAGTGAAACCCACAGAGGCTCTGTAGTCTCTCTGTGATAAAAGACACTTGTTCACAGTCTCCAAAGCTGTGGGCTGGTTTTGTCACATATGTGCCAGCCTGCTGATGGTAGACAGACACATTTGCTTCAGAGGCTTTGCCTCCAAGCTCCAGCACAATGGCTGCCTCCATCCCCCATTGCTGTTCCATGGTCTCCAAGGCACCTCCTCTGCTACTCCTCTGCCCAGTAACACCCAGCTGTGATTCCCTGCTAGTGTTTGAACAAAGGTGTGTGGATTTGCTCTTTCCCTTCTTCCTCCGCCCTCTGCTCCAGCATCCTCTAATGAGTCTTTGTCCTCTGTGCACCCTCTTCCTTACTCCTCTTTCACTGTGTTTGTCTCAGCTTTATTCCTCTCCTTGTCAGTATCCCTGTGCTGGCAGCTGCATCTGGCACGATTGTTTTGTTTCTCCATTTCAGAAAGCAAGCTTCAGGTTGCTACAAAAGACAGCTCTGTGGAAATTGCCAGCGGTACCACAGCCATTGAGTGCAAGATTGTGTTTGCCCAGAATAATTCACAGTTTGCTGTTACCTGGTACCTCCTGCCTCTGGCAGGTGCAACACCCCTGCAAATCGTCAGGGCCAACTACAGCAGCATACTGGAATACGGGTCTGAGTTCAGCTCTCCTGCACAGAAGTCCCGGTTCCTGAGCCAGAGGGTGTCCAGCAACATATTCCAGCTGCAGATTCTGTCTGCAAACCCTGGGGACCAGGGCAGCTACTACTGTGTGGTAGAGGAATGGCTCTGGCTGGTGGATGGCTGGTACAAGCTCGGAGAGGGAACATCGGGAAGGACCACGCTGAAGTTCGAACTCTCAGGTGAGCAGGTGTTATCCCTTGTATAGGTGCTGCTCGAGAAGGTTGGATCAACTTATGACAGGCCCCTGCCAGGCCTCTCCTAAGCTGGCAGGGCTTAGGAAAAGCAGCAGCTCCTGTGTTGGATCAGAGGCTTAGGGATGCAGGAGTTGTCAGTGCCTCTCAAAGGGAAATAGGGAATTAGGAAGATTTACCACATCCTCCCAAGCCAACTGAGCTGCTATTTTTGATGCTGGCAGATGTAGTTGAATGCTTCATAACAAAGTGAACTGTGGCCTTTTTCTTTTTCCTCCAACACCTGGTGCACTTGGGTGGTTGTGCAATGCTGTGAATAGAGAAGCTGCCCTTACCTGGTGCTCATGAGCATCCTGAAGGAAAACACTTTGTTTTCGTTACCCTGCAGCACATTGCTGCTAAGGAACAAGACTGGAGGTTCAGCTGCTCTCACTTTAATCACTGCACCTCTGGAGTGCATGGTGGGTCTCCCTGGCTCAGTTCTTCTCTCTCTCAGCCTCACTCCAGCCCTAAATAAAGTGGATCAGAGAATTCCAGCTTCCTAAGTAGCTTTTGGTCCAAAAGATGCCTTTATCACTTCTTTGGAGGGGGTAGGAAGTATTACTGCACAGGGAGCAGAGATGATGGGGAACGTGGGGACACGACGCCCCAGGGAGAATGAGTCACAATCCAATCCCTCACACTTTGCTCCAGAAGGTTCCTATCTGCCTGTGGGTGCGGGCAGAAGTGTTTTTACAGCAATACAACACCGCAACATCCCTTTCTGCTTGCACTCTCCCCCACAGAGCACGGGCTGCAGATGAACAAAACCAACCACAGCATCTCTGCGAGGGAGGGCGAGGAGGTGACGCTGCCCTGCCGGCTGCAGGGCGCCCTCCCGCCCGGCTCACGCCTCTCGGCCACCTGGTTCCAGGTGAAGAGCAGTGGCCGTGACAGTGCCCTGCTGACCCTCCAGCACGATGGTACCGTGGAGTACCCCCAGGAGCTCCTGGCAGCAAGGCTGTTCCTCCGCCGCCCCTCTGCTGGCGACTTCAGCCTGACGCTGAGCAGCGTGGAGAGGGGAGATGCTGGGGCATATTACTGCCAGCTGCAGGAATGGCAGCAGCAGGGCGAGGGGAAGGACTGGGCTGTGCAAGCCTTGGCACACTCGGGGTACACCCAGCTCACCACCATCCCACCAGGTAACGCTGCTGGGTGCCAGGGGCTGATCACCCTGCATGGCTTGTCTCCCCTTAGCCATGCAGGGGCCAGGACCTAAATGTTTTGGGGGGAAAATTCTTGGTGTGACTTCTCTGGCAAGTCTGTCTAAAATGAGGTCTCTAAAAACAGCCTCTGTTCACTTTGGGGTGAGTGGGGGTGCATGCTGGGTGCAAAGGTAGGACTGGATTCTGCATGCAGAAGTTTAAGTTAATAAAAGCAAAGGTTTCGGTCAGGTGCACGCAGCGTTTTTAGGAAGGTAATAGGCAGGAGTTGTTGCTGCTTTGGGAAAATAGGAGGCTCAGATGACCCATGTGGAGGAAAAAATATAAACTGTGAAATCAATCATGATGCACCCAGCTGAGAGGATTTTGCACTTGTACTTGCCTTCAGCTCTGGAGCTGCCATGCCTGAAGCCCGTCTGGGTGCCTACACGAGTTACGGCTTCTGCAGCAATTCCCAGTGCTGACCAGCATGGAAAGAGCCCTCCCCTATGCCTGCTACCCCCACAGCCAGGCACGGGGCCTGCTCTCATGACTTTGCACCTACAGCAGAGCTAATCTGGATTTAATTGCACAGAGAGGGACTGACAGCACTTCATCCCCCCTGCTGTTGTGTTACTGCTGTTATCCATCACAGCTCTCCAGCATGCAAGATTTCTCCTTCATCAGCTCCCTCTGTCTCTTGTTGCCCATTACTGGTGGAGCAACCATTGCTAAAATTGTTCAGTAACTGGTAGTAAATTCTCCTCCAATTTTTGAATAAGTGTTTTTGCCAAGTGCTTTTCACAAAAGGCAAAAGATTAGCTGGGTGGTTTTTCTTTCTCCCTCTCTTTTTATTTTTTTTTTTTTTGAGGGGTGGCCATGTGTGTGCATGTATGTTCCTCCAGTGATGCAGGTATTTTTGAAGTACCCAGCAGCCTCCACCTCAGCTGGGGAGCTGTTCTGCAGGAGCTGCCAGGGATGAGGATGGTGCTCACAGCTGCCTGCAGCTCAGTGGGGATGAAATACGATAGCAGATCAGCAGTAACAAGGAGGGGCAGGTGACAGGGACCTCTTGATCTGGTTTCCTTTGCTTTCCTCTTATCCCATCTTGCTCAGTGGTGCAGCCTCTGACAGACTTCTACCTCATCCCAGTGTCACTGGTGTCAGGCAGGGTGTGTTGCTTTTCCTTACTGAGCCCAGTCTGGAATGGGTTAGCAGAACTGGGCTGTTTCTGTTGGCATGTTTCAGATGAACAAGCCAGGGCCTGATCTGACCTCCCCAGACAAGAAATTGAGGCATATTATCTGGTTTCTCTCCCCCTTTCTTCTCAGGTAGCCTGTATGAGTTCTTAAAAATTGATAGCTGTTGAAGATTGAGGGAAAAGTGTTAAGAAAATAGCACTTAGGAGAGAGAAACTCAAACTAGCTCAGGGCCTCACTTTTTCTTTCTTTTTTTTTTGCCTTCAGAGTCAACTGTTTTGTCAAGGATCTGCTCATCCCTACCACTGCTGAACTTCATCTTATACTTACCACTAGTTCTGATCCTTCTCCTGGTCCTTGCTGTCTTCTACTGGTACTGCAAATTCAGGAAAAGCAAGAAGGGCAGCATCACAGGGTGGATGATGGAACTGGAAGGGAATGAAGAGGCCAAGAAAACTTAGCTGATCTGTAGAGGCAGATGTAACTTGGAGGAACAGAGCTGGACAGCTGAGGAGGACTGAGTACTTGCAGAGGGGCTTTTTATTATTTTGTAGTAGCTCTTTCAATAAATCCTTGAAATTGTGTGTTTGCTTTTGATAGAATGAAGCAGCTTTGGAATTACTAAGCAAATAGGGTTTTCCTAACAAGTATTTCTGTCTTTTAGGTTAGGTACTCACCCATTTCCTGCTGTTTGTTGTGGTACATTCAGAGGTCCTTGCAGTGTGCACCTCCCACTGTGGATGGAAGTGGTGTTGTTCCTCTGCAGGAATAAGGGAAAAATCAGCTCTTTCTGCACCGTGACACAAAAGTACCACATTTCTACTAATTTTAAGTGTCTTGACAAAATCTATGTGGTATCCAGGCTAAAAACCAGTGGTAGAACTGGAAATGGAATATTGGTGTCCCATTTAAGTAATCACCCTTGCCTTTGCCCACTCTTCACTGGGGAAGCTCTTGGACACCTCTGTTTCCACATTCTGTGTGTGCCTGTGCCCAAAGAGCATCACCTCTCCAAAATGAAATGTCTTCATCACGAAACCTGTCACAGGAACATGAGGACTGAGCAAGGCTGGCTGGGCCCCAAGAAAGTTCAGAGCAGAGGAATCACAGCCATCCACAAAAAAACCAAATCCTGTTGACCCAGTAAAGGACTGGCATGGAGTCTTGGATCCCAGAAGGAAGATGTGGACATAAAATTATCTTGGAGATGACCCTACAAAGTTTACAGCTCCTTCCTTTGCTTCTGCTGTAGGAGAAACCAGCATCCAGCCCCTGGTACCTGGGCTGTCTGTGGGTCAGGAGGCTGTGGGACCTGGTATTAGACACATCCAGGTTGTCCCATGTAATAAAAAAAGCCATGTGTGTGCTTGTGGGGCAGCTCCTCTGTACTCTGGAATCCAGCTCAGGCTCACCTCTTCAAGGCTGAGGAGCTCTGCTGCCTGAAGAGTGTCTGGCTGATGCATGGAAGAAAGGAGATTTCCACCCAGTCCTGATAAGCCAAGGGAAATTCCACCCCTAACTGTGCAAAATGGGATGTGGTCCCAGGGAGTTGTAAGGTCAGGTATCAGGGCAACACTCTAAGCACTGTCCTCAGACCACAGTAGCTTTATAGAAACCACAGCAGACACTTAAGAACCTGCCTCCTGTGACCACAGAGAGATTTGGAGACACCACAGCCCCTCTAGATGATCTCTTCTTTGCAATTAGGAAAGCTGCCTGACTTTAGCCTGAAGAACTGGCAGGTGCTTCAATCCCTTGAAAATGCAGTTTTTGCACACATCTGAAGACTACTGCTCCTGCTTCCCTGTTCAGCCACCTCTGTCTGTGCTGGCTGCTTCCAGCTTGCTCAGTCTTTCCCTGCAGGATGTTTTCTGGACCCTGTGCAGCTTTTCCCTTTGCTGCCCTGACCTCAGCTGCCTCTCCCACAGCGTGAGTGCTAAGAGCTGCATGTGGGGCTCTCTGCAGAGGTTTCCCCCCTGCCTTGTGGGCTATGTCCCGTTTACACATCCCAGTGGGATGTTTGATTTTCTCTTTGCGTGTGATGGCGCGGCGCTGTTTGTGCTTGGCTCGTGATCATCAGGCTCCTCTCCTGCAGATTTGCTGTCTAGCAAGTTGTGTGTTCAGGCTGTTGACTTTTCCTATCTAGCTGAAGGCCCATTTTCATGGGGGTGTTGAACAGCTTTCAGCACCAGTTTGTGGGAGATCCTGCTGTCTGTCTTAGCCTTGTCTCAGGAAAACTTTAACTCATGGGCCGGTTTCCTCTGTGTGCCAGAGAAGCAGATGCTCCCGGGATATTAAACTCCTACAGGTTTCATGGAAAGTGGTAGGTGGATGAAGGAGAGGAGGCAGGCCACCAAGGGAAGGCTGCAGTGTGAGTTGGCCACCTGGTGCCTGCCTTGTGTTTAGGGGATATGGAAAGAAGATGTAGGTGTGCTAGGGCATGGGAAAGGAAAGAAGGAACTGCTTTCCACTGTCAACTGTTAACAATAAATCTATGCATGTAGCTTATCTGCTAATTTTGTGCTGTTTATTCAGGTTTTCATTTCAATTGTTTCCTTAGTTTGCCCAAGAATACCTTGGAAGCCTACTCCACAAACCTTGGTGAAGTCAAGAATATATGATGCCTGCTGCTCATCCCTTCTCACAAGGTTTTCAGTCTTATTGCAAGGGAGATAGGTAGGCCTGCTTTGGTTTTGTTCAAAACAAAACCAAAAAAGATAGTGGGTTGGTTTTTCCCTTGCATTCTTTTCAGTACTTTTAAGTACTTTGTCCCTGTATCTCCCTGGGGATTATAGTTAAAAAGATGGTGTTCAGTTTCCACTTATTTTAAAATATAATTTTGCTTTATTTGCCTCACTTGATGTCTCACACCTCCTCAGATATTACCACAGCAAACTACTAATAGATGGCTTGACAGCCCATTCTTTATGTGGCTTAGGATGAACCTCATCAAGATCATCTTTTAGTCAAAAATCTGAATTATTTAGGTTGCTACTCATTACCAGAGTGCTGGGGACAGCCCTTACCCTACTGTAGCAGTCACATGTGTGGGTCAATCTCCAAAAGCTGTGTGAGCTCTCTGAGTGACCTGGGTTTGGTGCATCTCCCTGAATTGTGCTGTCCCCCTCACTCAGCCACCTCAGCAGCCCATGGCAGGTCTGTGGAGGCATATTTCCTGCCAGCTCATCTGCACACAAAAAGCTGCAGACGGCTGCAACACGAGATTTTTGTGTGTGGTGGACTGGGAGAAAAAGGTGGGCAGAGAGAGGGAGGTTTCTCCATCAACAGGGCACTTTCTTCTTCTGTGCCATTTTTGCTCAGTTAACCAGAGCCCCATAAGTAGCAGCTTTCTATTCCTGCAGGTGTAGAGGTTTTAATTTAAGTTTGTAAGTGTGCCTAGGGCCTTGATGAAAGGGTCTGCAAGAGAAATGTGTGTTTTTGCAGTGGTGGGCCTTTTCCCCCTATTTTTTCTTCTAGCTTTGCTGGGTCACTGCCAAACCTTTCAGCTGAATGTTCAAGATATATTTTTTTCCATGAGTGAACTTAGAGTTGTAACTTATCACAGCAAAAGCTCCAAAACAGTCCTATTTTTAAAGAGAACAATTCTGTCAGCTGAGGTAAATGTATGAGAAGGGAAAGAAGTGTGTGCTTGGTGGGACAGGGGAGAGTGTAGATTTTGCTGCTGAGGCTCTTGACCACCTTCACCCACCCATCACCACCTTTTGTTCAAATTCAGCCTGTGATATAAATTAGAACAGCTGATAAAATATATATTTAGCTGTTACATTCCCCACCCAAAGGGGAGAAAATGGTGCAGCAGCACAGCAGTGCCCGTGCTGCACCCTGTCCCCCACATGTGCCCTTGCCCAGGGAATAAATGTCCTGTGTGAGGGCAGCATGTGGCAGGGAGATCCAGGGTCCTTTCACAGGTTTTAAAGCAGCCTAAAAGGCTCACAGGACAATGCAGGGCTTGGTCCATGAGGAATTAATCCACTGGGAAGTGGTTGCATGGGGCTATAAAAATAGAAGCGATGTGCTGTGTGTGGAAGGTTTTCTTAGGAAGGTATGGAAACTGTAAGGCAAGGGGAGAGCAGCACACTCCTGCAGCTTGGATGGATGATGTGAGGGCAGGATGGATGGGAATGTAACCCCTGCCTTGTGTGTCCTTCCTGGAATGCTCCTATAGCACCTGCCTTTGGGCAGGAAAAAAGCCTGTGCTCAGTGATTTATCCAACATGCAGTGGGACAAAGGATCACACCAGTGACTCACCTGCACTGAGGACCTTTTTTGGCAAGAGGGAGGCTGGGTGGAGAGCTGGCTGCTGTGCAGGAGTGGAGGGAAGTGGTTTGCAGGCAAGGAGATGGATTGTGGCTGATGGCTCAGGTTTTCCTGGCCTGCTCTGCTGCCCTGGAGCAGAGGGCACAAGAGCAGCATGCTGTCCTGGACTGCCAGGGCAAGGCTGCTGACAAAAGTTGCCAAACTTCTGATAAATCATTCCAAACAAATGACCAGGAGTTGTCCTGGGATGCCCCTGTCAAGCAGCATCTCTTCATTACTTCCTATTAACTCTGAGTTGATTTTGCAATCTGACATTCCGTTTTCTTCCTGTGATAAAATATTTAAAAACTGGAAATAAAAAAGCACTTTTTATTATGTGTTTTGGTCTCACTTGATGCCATTTTGCATTCCAGCTGGTTCCTGGAGCCCCTGCCTGTTTTGTGTATCCTTTGGCCTTGGTCTTGGGCAAGTTAGACAAAGCAGAACCACTCAAAGAACTCTGAACCTTCCTTGGCCATTAAGAAACTGCTGCATTGGATCTGCCTGCTGCTGGATTATTTGTTCCTTCTCAAATCACCTGCTCCTCCCTCTTTTCTTCCAGAGGATAAGATGGCATTATGTAATTATTGTAATAGTTGCAGTTGCACGGGGCAGGTAAGGAGCAATGCTTTGCAGGGCAGAAGCAGTGCAGCTGTGAGGCTCGAGGTGGGAAGGATGGATGGGAGGTGGTAGAGGTGGAATCTGGCTCAGTTCGCTGCCACAGCAGGCAGGAGGAGCCAGCTCAGTGTCCTTTTAACCAGCTGCACTTCCCAGAAAAGATTCTGGTAGTGGTGGTGTGGGAGTGACAGGATTAATGTGTGTACCCATGCTGTACCTACTCCTTGTAGGGGTGAGAGGAACATTCATTTCTAGGGCTGTCGACTAAGTGTGACAATTGACCTGCTGGAGGGAGAACACCGGTTTTATCATTATTTTAAGCACGAGGGAATTAATGGGTGGATGCTGGAAGCAGTATGGCATACCAGGAGGGGCTGTGACTCCTCCCAGCCCCCTCGTGGGATGCTAATAGGGAGGAGAGGTCCACTGTCCCGTTTGAAAGAGAAGGGCCATGACCAATCGATGTTAAATGCGGCCGCAATGCCTCACGCGGTGGCCGCGGGATGAAAAGGCAGAGGCAGCCTGAACTGTAAAGACATTTCATTTCCCTGGTAATGAGGGAGACACACTGTGGCAATGAAACCAGGGAGAGAGAGGCTGCGAGATGCTAATTTCTGCTCCTGCTGCCGCCGCTGCTTTGATCTGAAGCAAATGCCCGTTTTAAATTGCAAACGGATGCGAGTCAGATATCATCCAGCCAGTGGCTTACAGGCTTAATGGAGTGGGACGTACGCGGCTGCCCGGCAGTGTTAGGAGAGGGAGGCGATTCCGAGAGGAATTACTGAAGGTCTGAAGAGACGGGGAGCAAGGATAGGGGGGATGTCGCAGGCTAACTCTCAGCGTGGCACAGTGTCCCCTGCTTTCTGTCCTTGGGAGGCCGTGCCTGTGGCTAAGCCCCCTCCAGCCCCTCTGTGCTGGGACAGAAGGCCTGAGCAGGCTGTCCTGTGTGCCCACCTTTTAAGGCACACATCCCGTGCAGGCAATGCAAGGTCATCCTGCTCTTCGGTCTCAGAGCATGAACATCAACTTGGGACGTTCTCCAGGTGAGAAAATGTTTGGCAGGTTAGGTGTTGTTCATTTTGTGCTCTCATTTGGGCATTTAATTGAACTCGGGCAAGAGAACTGACAAAGATATTCTGAGACCCACCCAGAGGCTCCTGGGGATGGAGTCATTAATCCAGAAGCAGTGACCTGGCAGCCTGGTAGTTGATACTGGACAATGGCATCTTCTTGAGATTCTTTTTGGGAAAGATCTGAATTGTCTTGAAGAACGAATGCCTAAAGGGATATTTATTACACTCTTCACTAACAAGGCTTTTGGGTCCTAGGATGAGGCTGGAGTTTGTTATATGCCTCCTGTGGGTATTCAGAGGTTTGGATGTCTCTGCAAGATGCTAAACTCGACCAGGGAGACATGAGAAATCTGAGGGACCTGCAGGAAGGATTGACCTCTGCACACTAAGCAAAGAAATGGTCTGGCTATTGAAAAAGGCTCACAAATCTATTAGCTTCTTTGAAGGAGTCAGCATGTGAATGGGAAAAATCTCGTGGCTGTAGTCTGTGTGGAGCCAAAAGAGGCTCCACAATGTCCATGGTTATTACAGAAACTAAGTAACGATAGGACAAAACTGGCAGCTCCTCGCAGGGCTAAGCTATTTGTTAAAAATACCAGGCAGAAAAGAAAATAAGTGGTTCTGACAGAAAAGGGAGGTCACCAGCGATGAGACCTGTGCTGCTCAACGAACAGAAATGGTCTGGAAAAGAGGATGATTGCTAAACAAAGAAAGATAATATTAAGTTAATCAAGGCATTAGCAGCAAGGGCTGACTCTGATGAAATTCACAGGGTGCTATGAGATTGAGTGGCTGGGTAACAAAACAAGGAGATGACATTTCTGTAGGTGACTGTAAAGTGAGACATGGGGGCAAAAATTAACCAGTCTTAGCTTCATGCACGAAACAATGGGGTCTGAACTGACCACTTATTCAGAAGCAAAACCTTCATGTGAGAATAGCCAGGTGTGTGTAACATCTGCATGATGATCAGAGCAGCCAAGATAGCTTAAAAAAAGGAGTGAGTTATCAGGAAATAAAAACATAATTTTGCTGCTGTGTACACCTGGGGAGCATTCACACCTTCCACGAAGGGCTGTTCCTCCTACCCCAGAAAGCACAGCACGCCTAGCCAGGGCACAGGGAGGGCTGGCAAAGAAAAGTTTTGGGTTTTTTCCTAATGCACTTTTAAAAGCATTAGAATCCCCTTTCAGTACAGTAAATCATGTTAATCTGTAGGCCACTAGGCAAGATGAAGCTTTTAGATTATCCATTATCCTTTCTTTTTCTACAGCATTCAAGGACTTCACACTATCACAATAAGATAGTTGAGAATTTTTTATGCTTAACAAATGAGGGAACTTAGAGATAGTGGTTTGCTGTGAAACAGGCAAAGAAATAGGAAATCTGTTTTTTTAGAATATCTCTAGAGAAAGAGACAAGAGAAAAGACTGACTCTAATGGTGAGAATCAAAGGGAAAAATCTCTCTGCTGGATCCAAAATAAGTTTCCATAGAAACAGATTTTTCAGAGGATGAATTACTGCAGTATGAAATTAAGATTGTGGATCTAATTCTGCAAAATATTTAAGCATGTTCTTTGCTTATCCCTATTCAGTTCAAGATGCAAGCGTGTGATTTCCATGGAGGCTTATGTGCTTTATTTGATGGAGGTAGAAATAAGGATAAGCTGCACTGAAGTGGGATCCAGGCTTTCTTGTGCTTCCTTGTCACTGACAAACATGCAACTTATTTTTTATGACAGCAAGTGTTGCTTTGTTGCCAAAAGTGTAGGCCCCAGTGCCTCCATTTGAGAGTTCAGCACAAAGTTCCATCAGACTCTTGCTACTGCTGGGGAGTGGAGTCAGCAGAGTTTTTACATTGCTGGGCACTTTATTGTTTTGTTAATTAACTTTTTTTTTCTATTTATGTGCAGGTTTAATTTTAAATGGGATACTTATTCTGTAAATGAATGCCATGGTGATTATCAGATAATTAATTTGAGAAGTGATGGTATAAGAGGTCGAGATTTGTTCATAATCTGTCTTTTGTGCACCTCTATTTGTGGCCCATAGATATTTTAAAGACAGGATAGATTCTTAATATTCTGCATGCTAATTGCTTTTATTGTAAGTGTGTTCTGCTAAATGATTGGGTTTAGTTTAAGCTGTTTAAGACTGTTTTGTATATCTTTTTCTCCCCTCTCTGTTGTGACTTTATTCTTAGTTGAATTAACAGGACAAATAAGGTTTGACTCGGAGTTTTATTTCCATTTACTGTACTTGGAATAGATGAAGCTCTTGTGTAGCCAAGCTGCAGCTACTCTTCTTCATGCAAACTTTCCATGTTCTTATTCCCTCTTTATTTCACATCATCTTCCAGCTTTTCATTTGGGGAGGTGTATATTTGTAGACCCCCTTCTAAGCATTTCCCAGCAGCACAAAAGAGCCCAAAAATGGGACTTAAGCCTAGTGCTAACAGTGCTTTGGGACTCTGTTGAGATGATCCAGAACAAATAATCCTCATGGAAATTATATCTAATTTTTTTTGTTTCCTTCTCTGAGCCCTTGTGCTTGTCCCAGCCAAAATAAACTCTCAAGGCATTTAAACAATCCATCTTTACAGAATGTTCATGTCAATGTTCCATCTTAACAGGGAAGCTCTTGACTTGCTTGGGTCCAGATGAGCTGTTTCCCCCTGCTTGTTGCCCACCAGGCCAGCTGCAGGGGTGGTGATGGTCACAGATGGTGAACCTGGTGCTGGAGCCCAAATCCTTAGCAGGGGAACAGCAGCAGCAGCTGAAACTGTCCCCTAGCACTGCTGAGCTTCAATTTTCCCTTGCAGCTGGAATGTATTCTTTCTAAAAATTTCCTGACAGGGAGATGGAAGATACACTTCATGTCCCGGAGACTTGGTTGTTCCTTGTGCTTGCTGAGAGCTACACCCACTCTGCTGGCATCCTCCCCTCCTCCTCCTCCTCCTCCTCCTCCTCCTCCTCCCTCTCCCTGCTTTGGACAGATTTTTTGGTGGGCAATGCCTGCCACGCTGCTACCATCAAAAGGGCACATCAGTGGTGGCAGAAGTTATGCCTCTCCTTTGGTGATGGTTTTCAGCTCCAAGCTTTCCAAGGTGTGAGGAAAGGATGCTGTCAGAGGATATTACATTCCTGCAGCAAATCCACAGAGAGGAGCCTAATGGACAGCTTTTCTTCTCAGATGATTTCAAATCCCTGAGAAGGTCATGACCTCTGTCAGAGACCAAAATGTTGAACAGATTTGCATGGGAAAAGCAACTTTTGTCCCCATTTTGCTGCCTCCTCAGACCTCTGGCCCCACATGCCCAGCAGAGATGGGCACCCAGTGCAGAAGCCAACCCTGCCCACTGCCCAGCCAGGCTTGCCCAGGTGCCCCCTGTGAGCCATCACAAACTGTGGAGCTGCACACACCTTCCTCTGTGCTTCAGACCTGAGCCAGGTGAGTACATCCCCACACAGCCCCACACAGCCCCCAAGCCAGACACATTTCCCCTTTGACCTTGCAAAGCCTGCAGTTTGCATGCTCACTTGAAGCAATGAGAATGGATAAAACCAATCTATTTTTAATCCAGTGCAAGATCTCTTACTCTTGGCTATTTTTTTCATAATTGGTTCTGTTTTCTGCTAATGATCTGAAATTTAGCATCTATTTCTGCCTCAGATATTTTGATAACTGGTGTCGAGGAAGAAGATTAAGACTGTTTTTAGCAGTGAAGGCTGCAGGACATATGGATGCTGCAGACCTGTTAGTGACAGACAGAAAGTTGTTTGGAGGCAACAGGACAGATTGTCTGGGATTCCTGGCTTAGTCCCAATGAAAGGCTGATGAGGTAAGCAGGGAAAATCCTGTTAGGGAAGGAAAAGAGCAGACTGGAGCTGAGAGATCACTGGATGCTCTGTACTGAATATGCAGTTTCTCTACAGAATTGAATTCACTTTTGGCACAAAAACAGGATTCATATTTCTCTCCTCGGTGCACTTGCTTCGTTAGCAGGCCAATAAGGCACTCTGGACTGTCCAGCTTTCAGTAATGGATTAAGACAAAAAACTTGTTCTGAACCACTGAGGCAATTGGTTCAGGTTTGGATCAGACATTTCTGTCTCCATCCCATTTGCAGATGCCCTAGTGTGGGATGAAGCATCCAGAGCAATATCCCCAGATCTGGTGCCTGTTGATATGACAGGTCAGAAGCTCCAGTGTAGAAATGTTCCTTGCTGAGCTGGAGGGGAGCTGTTTCCAAATTCAGGCAGGGCATTTTGGGCAGTGGGAATGTGTACACACACATTTGGTAGCCACCACCACCATCCCTCCAATCCTGTGAGCTGCCCTGTAGCTGCAGTCTGTGTTTCCATGTTGGGCATGTTTTATACTTCTCTGGTGCCTTTGGTCTATGGGTGATTTGTGCCCCTTCCTCTACAATAAGTAGATTAGCTGTGATTTATTTGGGACAGGCTTGGGACTGGTGATTTGTGTGCTGCTCTGGGTGTAGGAGCTGTGTGATCTCATGCAAAGGGTGATTGCTGCAAAGTGCAAAGGCACAGATTAGGATAAATGGCACTTTGGATCCAAGAGCTGAATGGGGATGTGGGTGAGACATCCAAAATCCTTTAGGTGCCTTCTTAAATACCTCCTCTTTCACTCCCTGCACCCTCTGATTAGGGACAACAAAGTGGCAGGTTTGTCTCCCTTTTCATTCTCTGCTTTTTCAGGAGGAGGTGAGAGGAGAAGCAAAGGACAGAATTCTTCTGCAGAAGAAAAGAAGCAGAAAAGGGGTCTGCAAGCAGAAGCCATGCTTCTCCTGTCAAGGGCATGTGCTGTCTGGTCAAGGCACAGCCATGATTCCCTCTAGTAGGAGGCACAGGGGTCAGGAGGAGCAAGGAGCTGGAGGGAAGCTGGGGTCTGGAGATGGGACCAGTCTCAGAAGCACAGAACAGCCCAGGCTGGAAAAGACCTTGAAAGATCATCTGGTTCAAACTTTCATGGGAAAGAGAGAGTGTAGATGAGATTCTCTGGCACCCTGTCCAGTCACATCTTAAAAACTTCCAGCGATGAGGCTCCACCACATCCCTGGGGAGGTCATTCCAGTGGTTGATTGTACTCGCTGTAAAAAATATATTTGTTATATCAAGATGAAATCTCTCCTCCTACAACTTGTACCCTCTCCATGTGGCTCCTTGTGAAGAGAGAACCTCTGTCTAAATTGTAGTCATCCTTTAAGTCCTGGAAAACTGTGATGAGGTTCCTCCCTGAGCCTCCTCTAGGAAGAAAAGACCTAATTACTTCAGTTTTTCCTCATACTGAAGGATCTCCAGCCCTCTGATCATCTTTGGGGCCCTCCTTTGGCCCCTTTCCACTCTGTCAACATCTTTTTTGTGTGTTGTGGGGACCAGAAGAGGATACAGGGTGACAGGTGTGATCTGGAAAAGCACTGAGGAGAGTGGGACAATCTCATCTGTGTTTCTGCTGGCACTGTCCCTGTGGATGCAGCCCCTGGTCTGATCTCCCTTTGTCACTGCAGTGGTTCCCTCCCAGCTCATGTTCAGCCTGTCCACTGGGACCCCCTGGCCCTCTGAGTGCCCCTGGGCAGCCAAAGCCAGCAGAACCCCAGGGAGCAGCTGGTTTGTGTCCCTGCAGGGTTTGTGTCCCTGCAGGGTTTGTGTCCCTGCAGGGTTTGTGTCACTGCAGGGTTTGTGTCACTGCAGGGACACTGCCATGCTGCAGGCCTCTACATCCCCCTGCAGAGAGGGGAGCTGGCCACTGGCCATGGGTGCCAGGGCTTCTTTGCACACTGAAGGTGGACAGAGCAATTGCAACATGGGTCAGGAAGATTTTGATGCAACAGGAACCCCAAGGCACCATGATGTGTCACCTCCCAGCCCTGCAGAGAAGCAGCTTCTCCTCTCCCATGGGAAGTGGTGGGGCTGGAGGAGGACAACAACATCCACACTGTGGCTTCTGCCTTGCAAATCTGCTGCCTGCTGCTGCAGGCCCTCTATCTGCACATCTTCCAGGCAAGGCTCTGTCCAGCTGGCATGGACATTTGGAAAGCATTTTCCTGATGCTTGTAAAATGCCATTTTTGTTTTCAAAATCCCCATCTTCCATGTCTCTGAGTGGCAGAGCTGACCCCTGGCATCCTAAACCTCCATATGGAGCCATCACTTTCCTGCCTGCCTGGCTTTTTCTTAGATTTTCATGCATCATGGGAGCGAGAGGAACAAGAGCCTTCCTGTTTCCCTTGCTGCAACTCAGCATCCTGCCAGCAACAGCAAACCTTCAAGAGGCTTGTCAACTTTTTGCTACAAATCCATGTGAAAACCTGGCACCTGCATGAGCTGTAGACTCAGCAAGGTAAGCAGCATCTGGCAATAGACAAATTTGGCTGGAAAGACAACGTGGAAAGTGAGAAGTGCTGTCGGGAACGTAGGCACATCCCACAGCATCCAGCAGGCTGTGGTTGAACTGGGAGACATCCTGCTCCTCTTCTGCAGACAGAGGGGAAGCAGAGTCCATTGGACACCTATGACCTGGTAGAAGCAATGCTTGGACTCTGCAGGGAGATTTTGGGGAAGGTAACCTGTGCCATCCTCCCCTCAAAGAGGTAGGAGGGTGGGCAGGGACGAGTGCCAGACTTCCACCTGAAGTCCAACAGCTGTTACCAGCTCAGCTGGCTCTGAATCCCATCTTTTCCTCTGAAATGAAAGAAGATGAGCCTCTGTTTTTGAATCTTGTTCAGGAGGAAGTGAAGGGTGGTTTGGAGACCTGTGACAGTGGCCCCAGAGCCATGACCCACTGAGCAGTAAGGAGTGATCCAGGGAAATGAGGGCCTTTTTGTGACATCTGGTTAGGAAATGGAGAGGAAGGCTGCAGGGAGATCTACAAGGAACTCAAATTAAAACCATGGTTTGTTGCTTCAAGATGCTGAGAATCACCAAACCATGGCAAAACTAGAAGGCATCACCATCTGAAAGAATCAATGGGCTTTTGGTTTGGTGGTCAAAACCAACATTATTATCAGCAGGAACCTGACCTACTGAAGGGGTTCATATCTGACTATCAGTATTTCCTCCAGCCTCATGAGCAATCACAAGAATGAAGCATTTTGTTGGCCTTGGGCAGGTCTCTGTCTAGGCCTGGAAGAGCATCTGCTCAACCCAGAGCTCAGAGAAAGTGCCACTAGGTCAGGAGGGGCACAGTGAGAGGCACAGTCTGTCCTGCAGCACAGCCCCTGGCTCTCACTCTGGCTGGCCTCACAGCACACATGGCTATTGCCCTGCCAGGCACAAGTCCTGTGTTCCCTGGGCTAGTGTCCAAGACCTCTTACCCTTGGACATGTCTGGGCACCACAGTGCTGCTCGAGGGCTCATCCCCCAGCCACTGGGCTGACCAGCCTTGGCAGCTGCCTGTGCCAGGAGCTGGAGAGCAGCAAAGACTTGCACCCAGTGCCACCAACTGCCACCACCACCAGCTGTCACTTGTGGTGGGACTTGCAGCTGCCACCTGACAGACAGCTCAGCATTGTGGTTGTTTCCCCACCCTGTTACCAGGCCACACATCACATCTCTCTCAGTCACCTTTTAAAAGCTTTTACTGAGAGCTCGCAGCTCTTGGGTCTTGGTTAGCCCTGCAAAGCTGCCAGAATGTTTTGGCTCATGTCAGGTCTCAATAATGTTGCAGTGAGGGAGAAGTTAAGATGGAGAGCTCCAGCCCTCCTCTTGGAGTGAATGCAGTGGATAATTACCTTCCCCAGCTACGAGCACATGGCTTTTCTGTACAGTCACTGAATCTTCTTGTGCTTTTCTCCACTGAATCCTTATACTGTTCTGAAAGCACTTGATCAAAGCATCTCACAACTGGTTTTGGACAACTCAGACTAAGCTTTTCATGCTCTTCACTGGACAACATTTTTCTCCAGTCTTAGAAGATCAAAATGAGTTTAAGCATGCAGAAACCTAGAGGTGTAAAAACATTGATTTCCCAAGTAACCCATACCGGGAAGTCTGCTTAAATATTTGAGGATTGAGTCACCTGTACTTAAAATAGAGCAATTAAGGAAACTAAATATGTTCTTGAAGGGCTGAATAATTCCTTCACATCAGTATCCACTATGAAGATGGCTCTGGAGATGCTTACTCAGATGTTGCCCTTTTCTGTACTAAGAGCAAAAAGCATCAGAGAGTGAGAGAGGAGGAGCTGGAGCAACCAGTAATATCATTAAGCTTCCAGGTCATGATGGTGTACCACCAAGAGGTCTTGGGGAACATAAGGATGAAAGGGCCATATCTCAAAAAGAAATATTTCTCTCATTGAAGAAAAAAGAGCACCATACACACTTTAAAAAAAATAGAAAAAAAAGATGGTGAATGTTTTACTCACATTTTTATCAGCTCTTGGGCTGATCTGGAGAATTACAGGCCTCTTAGACATGCATGCAAATGAATGCAATGCCTAGCAAATTAGGAGAATTGACCATGAAGCTTACATGGGTAAGACTGCTCAGAGGTACAACCTGCAGAGATTCTGCAAAAGGAAACCACATTTCCTGCATTCGTGCAAATCTTTGAACAAACCAGTGAACCAGCTGAAAAGAAGAACTGCCTGACATAACTTAATTACCTTTTTTGGCAGGATTTTTGCAAGTACACATTCAGGATGTGGCTGCAGATATCTCACCAACATCAGAGGAAGTAGCTCATCACTGTGGCTCTGACAGTGGCTAGGACATGGGAGAGCAGGTGGTCAGTGGTGGTGTGGGATGAGGTGCCAGTGACATGCCTTGATCAGCCATGGCAACCTCTGGGGACAGGGAGAAACATGCCAAAGCTGCAGTGAAGCTCAAGGAGGTCACTCAAGAAAGAGGAGAGGTAGGTGGAAGACCTGAAGGAGGAAGCAATAGATTCAAAGGGGTGCCTATGCCCAGAATGGTGCTATAAAGAGGTACTGAGGGGTGAAGGTTTTTGTCTCCTCAGCATTGGGTTTGTGTCCCTGATGCTGAAGATCTGGGTGTGTGGGACACCAGCAGGCTGGATGCAGGGACAAAACTGCTTTGCCAGGCAATTTCAGGGGTCTAGACCAATCCCAGGAGAAATGCTGAAAAAAATCTAGAATAGGAGACAACCCAAAAAAGCAGTATGTAGGGGCAAGAGAGTACCCCCTTCCTGGTAACATCTGAGTCAATAACCTCCAAACACAGAGGACCAGGCTCTTGCTGAGCCACTGAAGCACATCTGATCAATAACTCAAAGTCCCGACTTGCACATTAGCAGAGTCAATTATCAGCTCTGCCCTCTGCTTCCTTGATTATTATTTCAGCATGTAGCAGCTGCTTCACAAGCGTTATGGCCCATCACACTCTGAAGGGACTGAGTTAAATGCAGATTATTGACCGATGAGGCCATAAGAATGTACTGTAAAATATACAGTCATGTTCACCCATAAATCCCCAGCGAGAGTGCTTTCCAAAGCAATTCCTCTTGTGGTGGGACTCTGGGTCACTGTCAAGGCCATGAAAAATGTTTTTTCCACCTGCCATCTCTGCTGTGGTGGTGTTGTCACTCTTGGCTTTACACCAGCATGTGAATGTGGGGTTGTCCCCACCTTGAGCTGCTCATCGGGACCCCTGGGCTTCTGCACTTGGGGTATGGCTGACTTTACACATGGGCAATGTGAGCTGTATGTAATGTTTCTGTTCTGGCCCCAGGTTTTCTGCTGCTTCCAAGTCTCCCAAGTTCCTTCAAATCCCTCAGTTTTGGCTGAGGTTGTGGGTTTTTGATTTGCAGCAGACTGAATTCAGGCGAGCCACAAGCAAGTTGAATCATGAGCTGTTGGAATATCAGGTAATGACAGCTTTCACTTCTCTGCCAGTCTGACACACTGCTGGCCAGCAGCCACGTGCTTCACCAAGGCCAGAGGTGCCCTGCTCATTTTGGTTTGCAAACCTCTTCAGCTTCAGCATACAAATCTGTTTTAAGGAAAGGGATGATTGCCTGTGGTTGTGAACTGGGAAAGCCATAGTTATGCATAAAACCTCTCTCCATTGAAGATATTGGTGGCTGGGCCAGCAGTGATGAGGTGCTCAGTAGCTCAGTGGCTCGGTGGTGTCCTTCATATGGAACCTGAGAGGAGCCTGGGCTCATCCTGGGCAGGTTGATGGTCATGGCAAGCATAGAACACACTGACAGCTCACCTCCCTCTTCTGGGCTTCAGAGAACATTGCTCATTTTGACCACTGCCCCCAGGCTGAGACCTGCTGGTTTACCCCAGGCAGTAAAGTTTTGTGCCCTTGAAGGTAGGTCCCTGCTGCTGGCAGCCTGCTGAGGCTTCCTTAGTGCTTCTAAGGATTTCTTGATCTGCTTCTCCTTGGGGTACTCCCCTTCCAAGGACAGGAGAGGATTTCGCATGCTTTGAGCTGAAGAGATGGCTAATTTGGAGCTTGACATGTTACAAAAGTTTGGGGGTTATTAATATAATTTTGACATGACTCTGGGATGATTTTTTTTCCTGAAGTTTTCCCAAGTGCAGCATTCTGGCCACAGTTCTGGCTGCAAGTGTTTTAAATACCTTCCACTGTTAGAGCCACTCAGATCCTCAGGACCAGGCCTCATGAATTCCCAGGGGGGCTGAATCCACCAGGATGGTGCCAGCAAGTGTAGGGGGATTCTGCTGGCCACAACTCCTGGAACATGGTGCTGAGTCCCAGCTCCTGCAGCACCTTCATGTCACACAGATAAAAGCACTGCAAGAAGCAAGGGCTGAACCCATCAAGGAAGGACAAAAACTTTTGAAGATTGCCCAGGAAAGGACCACTGTGAAGTGACCTTTGTCCCTTCAAAGGCCTGAGGTGCAGGGAAAAGCCAACAAGCCACTGAATTTTTTTATTGCTTGTCATTGTCATAGAAGTCTAGCCAGCTCAGAGTTTCATAATTGCCTCATGTAACTCATCTGGAGACCCAGACAATATCTCCAGCATGTTATGTATGCACTAATGTTCACTGCTGCCTTTGCCTGCTCCAGAAATGTCAGGCCACATGCAATGAGAGAGCCCTGTGGTGTGATGTGAAACCTCAACACAAACTGCAAGCAGCTGAAACCATGCTGCACCAGCACAAGCTGTTCATGCCACACTTCCAGTCTTGCAGCAGTGTTCAGAATGGCTTTATCTCACTTCTTTTAAAACCTTCTATGTCCTCACAGCCAAAGACTCATGTGCTAGACCTGGAGCTGTCTCCTGGTTAACGCTGATGGGGGCACGCCAGACCTGCCCCAGTTTATACAGGGATTTTCAGGCTGAGTCCTCTCACATCTCCACAGATGTGTCTCATTGGTCACCTTGGAGATGTTCTTTGCCTTCAACCTGGGGCCACTACCTGAATACAAAGTCAGGGTATGGAATTAGATATGGTAATATTGGCACTTTCAGGGATGCAGGTCAGGCTCACATAACCCTAACTGTGTCCTTTGAGAGCTGAGGGATGTGAAAATACTTCAGTTTTTGAAGAGGAGGAGGCTGTCAAAGAATACAAACAAAGTTTGCTAAGCCACACAGGCAGCAAACAGGGAGTTATTCACCCAGCCCTGCAGCACAGCTATTGTGAGACACTCACTGAAACTCCAGCACTTCTTTGGAAGAAGCTACAAGAGGAAGCACATCTTCATGCAGCAGGTCCTGGACACCTGGCCCTCTGCCCCTTGGAGGCAGGGTGAGAGGAATTTCAGGACATCAGGCTCAGGACTGGGGTACTCCAAGGGATGGGAAGTGCCCTCTCACAGCCGTGGCTTTGAGAGGATGGTGGGGACAGAACCCAGGAGTGGTTGATCCTGTGTGCTCTGTCCCATGGCTACAGTGGGAGACCAGATTAGACAGCCTGTCAGTGTGACCTGGACAAGCATTTCCTAGGAATCTAATCCCAAGATTTAAAGCCTTGAGAGAAATCTCCCTGTCTCTAAGCAAAACTGAGGATTTGGAATCAGAGGTAATACAGACAGAGGGAATTATCAGGAGGTTAAATATGTGAAATCACACTGGTGTCCTCAATTTTTCTGCTCCTGATTCCTCTGCTGTGGCAACGTTCAAGCTTGAGTGTTTTCCTGCTGGGTGATGTCTCACCTTTTCTCACTGCAACACAGAGGTCATGGTTTGTGGTTGAGGGCCCCACTGGTGGCAGTGACCCAGAGAGAAATGAACAAGCTGAAGCCTCTGATTAAAAATGCCCCTGTGGGGAGGGAGGACATAACTGTGCCCTGGAGAGCTGTAGCTGCCTGGTGGCAGCTGAGCAAAGGCCAGTGTGATGGTGGGGGCCTCAATCCTCTATCTGCTTGCTCACATTTGTGGAAATATAGGATGTAAGTCAGGGGGACCTTAATATAGTTGAGACTGCAACCATTTCTATCAAATTTCATTGCAACTTGAAGAAAGGGCAGTGAGAACACATCCATGGGGAGGGGCAAAATGTTCTCTCAGGCCTCCTTACTGATGAACCCAGCCTGGAAATAAACCTTGTCTGGAGCAAGGCTTCATCCAGGGCTGCTTTTAAGGTTGGCAGCTGCAGGGTGGCTGCAAACACTTCACAGCACTGCTGGGGGGGCAGTGCCTGCCTGCTGCCAGCCAGGCTGGTGCCTGCACTGACACACAAACCTGCACAGGCTGCAGCTGCCAAGCACTTGATCAGATGTGTCAGCCAGGAGGGGCTGGAGGGGAGGGAAAAACCCCGGCTGTGGGACAGAGACCCTGGCAGCCAGAACTGGCCCAACCTCATGAAGAAGACAGGGATGTTTATAAAGCAAGGCTGAAGTTCCTGCATTCCCCCCAAAAAGCAGGAGAGCACTGTGGATGCTCGTGCCTCTACAGTGCAAGGCAGGGGAGAGGTCAGGTACCTGAATCCTGAGGTCAAGGCTGGAGGGGCTGGGGACACAGAGCTGAGCTGCCTGCTGGAGGAGAGGGCTGGGATGTATGTACAGAGAGAAGAGAGGCTCCTGGGCTGGAGAGGGCTGGGGCTGTTGAGCTCCTGGGCTGCTCCAGCAGCAGCAGCTTGGTTGTCAGACTGGGAAAGGTCCTCAGCATGCAAAGGCAGCTGCTCCAGCTGGCAGGTTTGGGACAAGCCCTCAGAGCAGAGAGCAGGGCTTGGTGATACAATTCCCTGCATGAGGACCTGGAGTGGAGGGGAAGGTGAGGGCACTTGCCAGGGAAAGCAAAGCTGAGCAGGCAGCTCTGCCTGGCAGCTCCCACATTCAGCTCCAGCACTAAGTCCCCTCCTGGAGCATTGGCTCTTGGTCCCAACCCTGCTTTCCAAGAGGGCTCTGCTCATTCAGCTCTCCCAGGCTCCTGGTCACAGGGGCGTGCCTGGAACAGCAGTGTCATGGTTTTGATGTCACTTGGGTGAGCTCAGCTGTTGTACATAGATGAGGAATGGGTGGGCTCTCTGCTCTGTAATTAAAAGCTGACTTTTGTTTAGCTGTGACTGCATCACCACCAGCTGGGAGTACCAAAGCCCATGTGGGTGCTTGAGGTCAGCAGTTTTCCATCCCTGCTGTGCAGTTCCCTGGGGACACGTCCTGATTTTTGGGGTCTGAGCCCCATGAGTTTGCTGTCTGCTGGCAGTCCTGCCAGACCAGTGCTGGCTATTGAGGCACTCTGGCTGTCCCTGAAACACCCCTGTGTGGCTTCCCAGGCAGCTGGTCCTTGAGATGGCACAGCTTTCTGCATCTTCACCAGCCTCTGGCACAGTTCTGCCCACAGAGAGCTTTGGGAAAGCATCACTGCTGTGGGAGCCCAAGGTACCTCTGAGAAGCCCAGGGTGCCCTGTGGTCAGCAGGAAGGGCCTGTTGTCCCTGTGCCTGAACTGCCTAAGCAATGAAACTCTCCCTCCTCTGCTGGCATTTGACATGGAAATGATCCTGATTTATTCTGGAATAATAGGATGAAATGGTGCAAAGGAAAATTTTACACTGAGGATCGAGATAAATTGCCCAAAGCAAAGTAAGCCAAGAGAAGGGAGGGGGGGATTGCATTGCTCTGGTCATTCCGAGGAGCAAACATCACGGTGGAAAATAAAAACGCTGGAAACAACGAGATGCTGGCCAAGGAGTGCTGGCTGGAGTGAGGGAGGTGGATGCCGATCTTCTCACAGCCTCCGAGGAATTACTGCCGCTTGGTGAAGGGCCTCCCAAAATCTCGCAGCCCCGGGCCGGCGGGCAGGGCCGGCAGCTCCCGGAGAGCCGGGCCGGGCTCCCGGAGGGTTTCTGACAGTCTGGCACCATCTGCTGGGGCTTCCCGTTCTGGCTCTGCCGGGGAGCCGGAGATCCCAAAATCACGGAGTGCTTTAGGCTGGAAAGGACCGATAATGTCACCGAGCCCAGCCGCCGACAGAGTGCCACATCCCTCAAGCCTTTCGAGCCGCTCCAGGGATGGCGATTCCGCGATTCCCGGGACAGCCCATTCTAACGTCTAACAGCCCTTCCAGGGAAGAGGGTTCTCCTGGTGGCCAGCCCGGGCAGGGCGGCTGCAGGAGGCCGGGCACAGCCGCTGTCGGTGCCGGGAGCCCCGCTGGGACACCAACAGCCAAGCGAGCCATGGCGACACAGAGATGCCGTGGGATGGGACAGGACACACGGGATCACCATGCCATTGGCACTTGGTTGGTGCATGATTGATCCCGGGGTGATCGACAGGCGATAGCCGGGTGATGATCAGGCAGTTCATGCGTGGTCGGTGTGATGGCGCATGATCGCTGCATGATCCTCGCATGATTTTCACATCGTCTTCTTGTGATCCTCACGTGAATGGCTCATGATTGACAAGTGATGGGTGAATGATCTCACCTGACCAGCGTGTGGTTGGCACCTGCGCCACACACGACTGGCTTGTGATCATCCCGTGATCGACTCATGATCCTCAGATGACTGGGGCTTGGTAAGTTTCTGATTAGTGCGTGATCACCGTGTGACTGTTGCATTATTGCCATGCCATGGGTGCAAGACTGGCCTGGCACCATGTTCTGTGCCTGGCTTTGTGCACAGCATTAATTACCCCTCTTAACCATGCTTTCCTCGCCACCCAGGTAAGTCTTTTTGGTCCTCCTGACTCTTTCACTAATGCTGCCCCCCACGCAACTTGAAGCCATTTCCTTTCATCCTGTTGCTTGGTACTTCACCCTCTCCTCCTCCTCCTCCTGGTCACTGCCTTGCAGTCAGTGTGTCCTCAGTAGCACAGTGGCAAAGGTGAATGATGGCCCATTTTTACTGACCTGGAGTCAGCTTCCAGCTAGGGTCAGCCTGGTGACCCCTCACTGGTTCACTTGGTTTAGCCCAGGGGCTGGGGCCGTTCACATTTGGAGAAGGTGCCTGCCTTTTCCTGGGCCTGGCAAGGTCAACCTTCCTGCTGCTGGGTTTCCTTCATATCCTTTCCCTTTCTCTTGTCTCTCCTTGCCCAAAGGTGGTGGCCACTCCTCTCCCAGAGCCTGGTTTACTGCCCAAGCACTCTTGATCTATGCTCCGAAGCTGCCTTAACGATGGGAAGGCATCCCAGGCCCAGTGGGATAGGCAGAGTCCTGGGAATGATGGAGTGAACTGAAGCAATTGCTTCCTCTGCCAGATGGACCCCTGCTGGGGGTGTATCCTGGGGGTGGCATTGTTCCCTCGGGGAGGGCTGGGAAGGAGCAGCAGCAAGGTGAGCACACACTGAGGAACACATCCCTGACTCCAGATCTGGCAGCAGGGGCCGGGCACGGCTGTGTTTGCAGAAACCACCATCCTCTCTACTGCCTAGCTGGGCAGCAAGAACACCCCCCAGTTAGAGCTGCACTGCCCCTTCCCGAATTTATCCACATCTGCAGGATGAGGCTGTGCCTGGCCCCAGCCTCTGCCCCACACAAGCAGCAGACAAGAGATGTCCCGGATTCACACACGCTTGTCCTTATTAGAGGCTCCAGTGAAGCAGGGAGGGAGGGAGATGGAGAAAGGCAGAAGTCTGCCTCCAGCAAGACGGTCTGCACAAATGGACTGGCTTATAAATGAATTTATAAGTTGAAATTGGCCTATAATGAGAGAGTTACTGAGAAAAAAGAACTGTGCACTGCAAACCACTTAGGAATCAGAGATCTCGGTGCATTATGCAGAGCCAGAGGGGAAATGCTGGGTCCTGTGAGCAAAGGCATCACAGATTGCTGTGAGCAGTGACAGGCAAGCTAAGGCCAGTTATGCTGCTTACCCTGGAGCCCTTCACTGGCCCTGAATGCCTTCCCCAAAAATGCATTCCCCTCTGATTAAACTGTGAGAGTACTGGGCTCTTGAAACTGCTGCTAAATGCCATCATTAGAAACGGTTTTATTTCAAGGCAGCTTTTACTAGTAATGGTTCTAGAGTCAGTTCTCCAGAGGAATATGGTTGTTTTAAGTTTTTAGGGTCTTTTTTTCTAAAAATAAAGCAGTCTCCCAAGCCCACTGCTGTAGTTGAGCTTTGTGCTTACAGGCTTCTGTCGACAGCTTGCTTGATGAATGAAGATGTGAGGGAAGAAGAGCTTTTCAGTGAGGAGGCTGCATGCTTCCCAGGGCTGGAATGGTAAACAAGACGTAAGCAGTGATTGAAAACACGACATCCTGCACTCACTACTCCCCAACATATGCAGAATCAATTTCACCTTTTGAATTCCTTGAAACCAGAGAAGAAATTGGTGTGTTTCCATGCATGTAACCCGTGGATTATCTGATTGGGAAGTCTGTGGAGATTCAGGTTTCTCTGAATTATGCACACCTAGGAGGTGTGGGGAAAGTTCAGCCTGCAATTTTCCTTCTCCCAACAGCCATCTGACCCCCAAAGCTGTCCAGAAGCCTCTTGTCTGATTTCACCCTCCCCCAGCAGCTAATCTCCACCTCAGTGCTGCCTTTCTGAGGTGCAGGGAAGAAGCATTTCTCTCCTTTGAGTCTGAAATGATGTCAGGTGCCATCCCCAGCTGTGCACGTGAGGTGTTCACACTATCCTGTCACCACTGTGTCTCACTCCAGCCACGAGGGATGGAGACCAAGCAAGCTCACCAGGAGGGTCTGTTGTTCCCTCATGCCTCCAAACTTATTCCATGATAAATCCACTCTTTGCAGGAGGGAAAGCCACACTTTTCTTGAAAGCCCAGCAAGCCTGGCCCCCTCCTAGCCAGGTGTGCCACTGGCACGATGCTGACCTGCTCTCCTTGCCTGTGCAAAGCTGCTTCTCCTTGCAGGGCTGCTGCCTCTCCCACAGCCTGACCTGGCATTTTTCTTCCCGTGTTGGGAATGTATTAGCATATTTTCTCTCCTTACTGTCACATGCAGCTATAAAATCTGCTCTCAAACAATTGGCCTGGGAGCTTCCAGAGACCGCTAATAGAAAGAGAAAAACAGCATCTATATAAAGAAAATCAGCCTCAATATTCAGCTGGCATTGCTCAAAGCTGAAGGGCTTCAAACCTCCTCTGCTACAGGGAGGTCTTGGCAATGGGAAGAAATGCCAAGCAAGGAGTAAGAGCCAGGAGCAGCAGCAAATCTCCTGGGGATGTCTGCTGAGTCCCATTTTCCCAGGGGGTACAGAGTGCAGACACACATCAGCTTTCTGGAGTCATTTTTAAATGAGTTCTGCCATCAGAAGTGGTTCCCTGGCTCCTGCAGGATGAAAGGGGACCTGGAGAATGTTGGTGTGCATTGACCCAAAAGTGCACATCAAAGAGGATGCATTTGGTATCAGCCAGAAACCCAACAGAAATGTCTTTGTGGGTGCAAACCTCCTGTGGATACGTGTGAACAACCCAATTTCTCTGGCTATAACCTCTCCTGGGAATAGCTAGGATGACACAGAGGAGTGATTTTTTCTTCAAAGTGCAGTGCATCCATGTTTTCTGCTGAGGCCAATTAGAGCTGTGGGAGATCAGAGGCTGATGAAAGATGAGTGCCTTGCTCTTGCCTTGCCCCCAGAAGTAGTGATTCTTTGTTTTCTGAGTTCTAGTAAAGAACTTATTGGGAGTCACAAGAAGAACTCTTGGCTGCTCCTGCCTCTTCCCCAGGGCAAGGAGGCAACCAGCTAAAGGAAGGCAAAAGGTTGGCAGCTGGTTTGGGTTGGCCACCTTTCCTCCACCCCATTCCCTATGCAGTAGCATGTCCTAGAGGGCATGATCCTGGCAGCTGTAGGACTTCCTTGCCTCAGGGCTGCTTGCCCCTTGCCTCCTGATTTTTCAGCATCTGCAGCTGCTGTGGGAGGCCCTCAGCCTTGGAGGAGGCATTTGTGAGGGAGCACTGGGGCTGCTCTGGTATTTCCACTCTTGTTTTTCAGCAGGGGAGCTGATGCCCAGGCTCACTCTCTCCTCAGGTGGTGTGACCCCCGGGATTGCTGCCTGTGTCTCTGCTGGCTGCTCTCACAAGGGCTGCCTTCCTCTCTGCATGGCTCTTCAGAGCCCTGGCAGGGGACAAGGGAGGGGTTTGCCTCAGCACTGATGTGACTCTGCTCTTGGACATCCACCTGGGGCTACAGCAGCACCTGGAAGAGCACAGTGCTCCCCCCAAACACCAAGGACCAAGCAGTGCTTGTTGCTTGGCTCACACTACATCCTCCTCCTCCCTGTGCCAAGGCTGCTGTGTTTTTGTCACTGGGGGAGAGCCAGGCAGCTGTTTGCTCTATGACAGTTGCCTAGCTGACATCCCAAAGTGTTTTGCTGCCTTCTTTCCTCTCCTGACAGACAGATGAGTGGGATTATTTGGCTGAAGGAGTGTTTTTTTCCTAACACCAGCCTCTCTGGTGGCAGCCTTAGAACAGGGTCATCCATTTGGCAGGGAAAGAAAGGCACTGCCTTCCCTAGCACTGACACATCCAACAGGGCAGTCCTTGGCTGGCATCCACCTCCTGAATTCCATCAAAATTGGAGAGACCCCTGGACTGATGTCAAGGTTGGAGGTTGCCATCTTTTGTTCAAGGACACATGAGGGGAGCCCCTGGCAGCCAGGGGCAGGTGGAGCCCAGAACTTCTGGGGCACTTGGGAGAGGCAGATGCCCTGCTGCTGTGCTCAGGCTCTGCCTGGGGTGAGAAAACAAGGATCACTCAAAACTTGATGGGAAAGAGGTCCCCAACACACCAGAATAAATTGTGGAGGAACTTAACACTTGCAATACATTTTTGAGAAGTCCCTCTACTTGCTGACCATTCAAGGAAAGAGTCTGGAGGTGTGGCTTTGGCTAGAGCCATCTATGGAAATCTGGAGCTACAGCTGCTACTGTAGAACCTAAGAGGCAGGAGAGAATGTCTGTGTGGTTTAGGAGCATTTTAGGCAGGTTTTATCCTATTCTGTCCACAAGTTTAGTAACTGTGGTAGCTGCAGGCACAGAGGGAGGGCAAAGCCCTTTTCTTGCAGGCACAGCCCTGGTAGGGTCTCGGGATCCCCTGCCTGGGATGTTCCCAAGAGTCCTTTTCACAGCCAGTGATCAAAGAAAGAGTCAGAGTTCCTTGGCTTTGGTTCCCAAGGTTGTTTATTTTCTCTTATCTATAACATGTTCTCCCTGCCCAGCCCAGATGCTCTCAGCAGGTCAGTCCAAGGCACACTGCCCACCCTCAGGGCTGTGTTGTCTTTTTATACTATAAACTATACAGACATTATTTACAGTTAATCCCCAATACCTGTCACCTATGTTAGACAGTCAGTTTCTACTCTAAACCAATCCCAAAGTGCCACCAGCACCAAGAAAATGGAGATGATGAATAAGAAGGAAGGAGGGCAGTGCACACCCAGATTCCTCCATCTTGACCCCCCTGTACCCTTAGCATAAAAATCTTAACATTCTATTTTTCCACCCTGTGATGAGCTACTCATTCTACTCTACTTTCCCTGGTTTGTAACTCCTCACATACAGTTTGTCATTTTCTCCATGGCTCGAAATCGAGGGGTCTTGGGCTCTGTGCCAAACCCTCTGAGCCCCCTGCCCGGGGCTCAGCCCATCCAAGGCAGCAAGAGGGATTTCCTGGGTTCCCACAGTAGGGGCTGTGCCCTCATGCCTGGCTCTGGGACCTGTGCCCCTGGGAGAAAGGGGCCCTGCAAGCCAAGGAAGAGCTGACTGCAGCTGTGAGCCACCCATGGCATGGCAGGGAATGCCAGAAGGGAATTTAACTAATGACTCTGCCCTGAGCTGGCTTTTGTCACCTCAGCCTCCTGGCACAGGGGACTGCAGGGCTCCAGGGCTTGGCACCTCCCTCCTGCTTTTGCTTGCAGGGCTGGAGGACAATGCCAGCATGCCACAAGCTGATCCAAATGGCCACAGGCTGGACAGGCTTTAACACATGCTTTTAGTGCTTTGTAAAGCCTCCCCTTCCCCGTGCTCCAGCCACAGCTGCCTGAGAGGCTTTTCTTCTGCAGATCCACAGAGACTTGCCCATCTTGTGTTTGCCTGTGAGCAGAACAAGCAGCAGAACAGCCCAGAGTTTTTGGTCTCAAATGCAAGTGGAAAGCAGCAATGGTAGCAGGCAGCCTCTCTGCAGCTTAGCTCCTCCTCACAACCCTGCAGATGATCATGGGGTGAGCCTCCAGCCAGGAATCCTAGAAGCTGGACACCAGTTTGGCCCTGCTGCAGCCTTTTCCTTGCACCACTGCTCCGTGGCTGGCACCCAGAGATGGCCATAAAATTGGAGAGGATGTGTTGTTTCTCTGCTGGGAGCAAGAGGCAGGGCCCTTTCCAGGGAACACGTGGCACCAGTGTGTCACACGTGGCTGGCTGCCCGTGGTGTGCCAACTGTGTGCCAGCCTGGCTTGCCTCTGAATGACAATGCTCTGACAGCAGAAATCCAGAGGAGGATTTCACCTGCTGCCAGGGTCTTTCTGGAGCTTTTTTCACAGGGTTTAGGAGCTGTAGCTGCTTCTGAGTGGCCAGAGAGCCTGTTAATCTCTGGAGATGTGTCACCTTTTGCTGTGCCCCTTTGTGGTGTGGGGTAAAGGCTGTGCTTTGTTTTTACAACTGGGGTAAAAGCAGGAGAAGGGAGAAAACCTCATGAAATTCTGATAGGTAGGTAGGACAAATGAATCTCTGTCTCACATGTGGGTGCTGGGTGTGGCAGTACTGACAGGTGAGGGCACTAACCAACATAAAGCCTTTAATCAATATAAATGGCATGTGGGCTTGGAGCCTGATGGGGAGTGGAGTCTGTGTCTGCTTGGGGCTCAAAGCTGTGCCAGGGGAAATTCAAACTGGGCCTTGGGAAGCATTTCTTTAAAGAGGGGCACTCAAGCACTGGACTTAGAGTGGTTGATGCCCCATCCCTGTCTGTGCTTAAGGGGCATTTAGACTTGATAACATGCTTTAACCTGAAATGGTCAGGTAGTTGACTAGGTGATCCTTTTATGTGTCTCACCACTGAAATACTCTATTCTAATGTGCTCATGCACAGAGAGAGCAATGGCTCCCTCCTGGCAGAAGACACACATTTTCTGCTGTGGTCTTGTGTGCCTGATATTCAAACTAGCACCCCTGGGCTGTGCAAGGATTTGCTTGCTGGCCATCCCCCCTGGCATCCAGCCCTCTCTGTGGGACAATGCCTGAGCTGGTGCAGAAGCAGGGCTGTGAGAAGGTAAATCATGTGGGTGAGGGGACCTTTATAGGCTGTTTGTGTTCAGGTGCTGGAGAAAGTAAAGCTGGGGATGGAGATCAGACACAGGAATAGGAAACACTGCCCTGAATTGGCAACAAATCAGCCTGGAGTCAGCTTCCAGTTCAGGGACTGCCTTCTCTGCCAAACCACAGCAGGGAATGTCCTCCTGGAAAATGGAGCTGTGGGGTGGGAAAGGGGTTTTTGCCAACTGGAGGTTACACTGTAGTAGAGGCAGAGAGCAAAAGTTTTGGGGAAGAGATGGATGAAGTTAAAGGACAGCTGCTGGCACTGCTTTTGGCTCAGCAGTGCTGGAGCTCATCCTCACCCCTTTTTGTTGACAGGCCCTGTGGTTGCTAAATGCTTGCTGAGGGTGCCTGGAAAGGTACTTTGCTCACTCCAACAGGTCTGGAGTGAGGAGGAAGATGCTTAAGGGAGAGAAAGAAAACTTTAGATGGTCAAGTGTGTCTACCCTAAAAAAAGAGCAGGTACTCTGAATACCACATAATGGGTGTGCTCAGGGGGAGGAGAGGAAGAGGACTTATCTTACATTTGTCTCTCAGGTATTATTATAAATGTTTCTTACTGCCCTGTGGCTCAGGCAGATCATGGGATGCTCTAAGCCAGGCAGTCAGTGCTGTGCCTGCCCTCCTTGTGCCAGGTGAGTGCTCATCAGCCTCAGCCACTTCTTATCCTTCTTGTGTTGCTGTTCTTCCCTACCCCTTTTCTTTTGAAGCAGACCAGAATTAAGGGTGGGGTTTATCACAGCCTGCCTTTGGGAATGGTAGATTTGTAGGGTGAAGATTCCTTGTGCTCTTAGAGGTAATCACACCTAAAGAGAGAAAGAAGAAGCTTTAGTTCTTCCCAGCAGGGTGAGGTCTAGCAGAGCTGGCAGCCTGGGGGGAGCAAGGTGTGGAGAGGAAAGGAAGGCTCCTGGAGGGAGGAATGGCCCCCTGTCTGTTTTTGCATGGCTGTTATGCTAATGTAGAAGAACAGCCCTCAGGCCCTGGAGTCCTAAATCTTGAGCTTGTTATTAAACCCTAATGTACACAGCACTCCACAAAATAAGAAGGTTCCTAGGCTGCGTTGTCAGGGATGAGTTTGGGAGGCTCCTGTGTAGTGCTGCTCTCAGGGGAGGGGTGTTTCTGTGCTTCTCTTTCCTCCTGTCACCTGCTGAGCCCCAGCAAAAAACCCTTCCAGCAGCGGGGGAAGGCTTTTCTTCCAACAATCCTTATCCATGGGGACCAGGATTAAGCTACAGTACTCCACAACTCATTTACCACACTCCACCAAACAGCCTTCGGTTGGTAATCATTTTCACTCACTGCAGTTTTGTGTTTGGAGAATTAATTGCTTTAATAAGGAGCTTAATTAGAAGTGCAAAAGTAGAATAAGCAGCAGAAATGTTGGATAAGAGCTGAAGACCATTTCCATAAAGAGAAACGCTGCCTTCCTGGTAGGAAGGGGTGCTGGGTCAAGAGGTTGCATTGCTGTGTCCTGCAGCTGGGCTTCACAGCTGGCTGCTGCTTCTGCTGACAGAGCCACCTGCAAAGGTGTGCTCATGGGGTCTGTGCTGAGGGGAGCTTTGAGGAGCTGCTCTGTTTGGAAAAAATACGCTTTTTGCAGCCCTTGTGGCCAAACAGCATTTCCAGGCTGCCAGAGCTTTCCCCAACAGGTCTCTGTGTGCAGTCCCAAATATTTTAATGTCCTGGGATGTTAGGATACCAGAGAAAAAGCAGGGACTGCAGCCTTGCTGATGCCAAAGCACAGAGCAGTGCACCTTTGCCACCCCTCGCCTGCAGGCTGTTTGCACAGCCTGGCCATTCCCACAGTGAAGATGAACATTTCTGACTCCAGCTGAGTTAAAGAGCTTCAGGAACAAATGAACTCCAAGGCAGAAATAGGCTATTTTCCCTCCTCCCCCCTGTAGCAGCTATCAGCAAGGAAAAAAACCCTCAATTTTCAGGGCAACTGGATCCATTTGCAAATGCATGTCAGGTGGGACAAATATTTTGGGCTTAAATAATGGAGGGTGGCTTTTTTTCAATCTAAATGTTTTATTCCCACAGTTCCTGAACAAAACACTTCTCTTTTTCATTTTGAAATACTGTTCTGTTTTGAAACACAATTTTTTAAAAAAAGAGCATAAAACAAAACATAAGCCCTCAAAGTGAAGTAAATGGCACTGCATTTCTGTGTCAAAAGCAAGGATTTAGCCAACCCAGTGTGTTTATTTCTTCCATGGTAGGTGTCAGCAAGCAAACTGGAAAATCTGCATTTCTGGACAACCTGAAATTATTCTTCTTTTCCACTCCTAACAGAGAGCTCAGAAATCAATTTTCACAGGTTCATTTTCTGAGCAATCTCATCGCTGCTGTCAAAATGATCTCTCTACTCTTATTTGTACCCAAAACGGGCAGATAAAGAATATTCTTGACAAAGAGGTGCAATTCCTCTTCCTGTGTCAGCCAAGCCCGTTGGCATTGCTCTGATCTAAATAAGATGGATCTTTCCCTCCTCTCTCCCCAGAGCAGCTCACATTTCAGGTGGTCACAGGATCAGTGCCATCACCTTGTTCTCCCTTAGCACCTGAACTTCCCGGGGCCCTTATTGTTTAATTAAGCCTGGCAACGATGCTGTGAGATACACAGAGCAAGCACGGTGATTGCTGCCAAAATCCTCAGCTGTCAGTGTTGCTGTCTTTTCTCTGTTGTATTTTTTTCCCCCCTCTCTCAGCCTCACTTTGCACTTGGGCTTTTCCAGCGTTGCTGCCTGGTTCCTTTCTGACTCTGTGGGTAAACTGGCTGATGGCATATCTATCCCGTGCAGTCAGACAAATCACACTGCTGCAAACTATTTATGGTCCCCTAAGCATTGCTTGATTAACTTACTTGGCTGGCGTGCAGGGCTGCCTTGCCAGCTGACAGAGGGAGCCGATGACACGAGGTACTTTCATTTGTTGTATCCCTTGCAAGCCTGGGGGAGGCAGAGAGATGCCCAGGAAAAGTCAGGGATGAAGCCCAGCCACCAGCGAGCTGCCCTGCAGCTCCTGAGCCAGGGGCTGGCATGGCCAGGGCTTGGCTTGGGCAGCCTGGGCTTTTAATTGTAGCCTGCAGGCTGCCCCAGGGGGTACCTGCCAGCCAGTACCACGGTGCTTTAGCTCTGCTTTACTGGGGAAGTAGCTTAGGAAACCTCTGATTTCAGAAAGAAGCCTTCCCCTTTCCGGATGTTTCCCTCAGAACCAGCTGGGAGGGTCTGATCCTTCGCTGTCAAGCACTCACTGCCAGCTCCTCTGCCCGGTGCGGGTGGCTCTCTGATGTCCTGCATCCTGCTCGAGTGCAGATGTCCTGTTCCACACAAAGAGCAGGGCAAATGCAGGTCCGTGTCCTCTTCTCTTTGTTGCTGCCATTAATCCGTCAGCTTACAGAAAAAGGCCCCGTATCTTTCCACGCTCTGGCTGGCCGGTTTCACGCTTGTTTCTCTGCTTTTCTGTGCCTCCCGCTGCAGGTCCCGGTCAGCATCCCCGGCCGTCTCTCGCTGTAAAAGCTGCAGCGGCGGAGGAAATGCAAATAGAGCTGCCAAGAGATGGCGCAGAGGCACTGTCACTGCACGGCGGGCCGGGGACGAGCCCTGCTCCGACACACCGGGCTGCTGCTTCTGCCTCTCGTCTCTGTTTGTAGGCAACGGGAAAGGGCTGGTGCTTTTGGGAAGGGCCGAGCTTTGTGGCTGCGGTGGCTGCGCAGCCCGGTCTGCTCCAGCGGCTGGCTGGTGCCTGGGATGATGGAGCAGCCCGTGCTCTGCTTCTCCACGCACCCCGAACGCCTGTGTGGAGCAGGCTTGAAAGGGTCACAAGAGTGGTTATCCTCCCAGGCTCCCTGGTGGCTTTCTGACCTCTGCAGGGAGAGTGCAGGAGTGGCGTTTGGGGACAGCGGATCGTGTTTTGTGTAGTTTGATGATGGGCGGGCAGGGCTCTCCTTTGCCTTTCTCTCTCCCCAGCCCCAGAGACAGGCGGTGTCTGTGTCCTAAAGTGCCCTCTGGTCGTGAGCCATGGCTGGGAATGTCCAAACCAGCCTCCGCTCCTTGGAGGTGAGCCCTGTGCCAGCTCCACCTGCACCTTCAAGGGGCAAGGCAGGGACTGCCACCCACCCACCCTTTAGGCTTGCTGGTGTTGGTCCCTGATGGAGCAAACCAGCCAGCTGCTCTTTAAACAGCTCTCTGCACCACTGAGATGAACAGCAACATTTATGGAAATGTATATATTATTTAAGGTGAAGCCAGGGTCAGCGTGTAGCTTGGAGGGGAATCTCAGCCAGAGCATGAAAAGGATTTCGTGTTGATTTCTGAAATATTTTAGTGTCTTTTCCTTCAGAGAGAGTACTGTGTTTGAAAGTGAATGTTCAAAATAGAAGGCGAGGCTTTGCTTTTGGGAAAAACCAACACAGGGTTTGTGACACCAGCTCATTCTGCATCCCCCAGAGAACCACTGAGCTCTGGGGCTCTGCTCTCCTCTTTGGTAAGGGGTGACATTAATACTGACCTGGGAAGTGCTGGGGAAGAATGACAGAGCAGGCAAATCTCTGGGCTCAGTCTAGCAGGCCACAATAGGCAGTGTTATGGCAATACAATTCCAAATGCTAGAACACATGATTTATGAAGGGAAAACTGTTCTGAGACCATTCATTGGATATAAGCACTTGCTGGCTTGTAAATGGGTTTTTGACAGTGGCTTCCTTTTCCTTGTGTTTGAGTGACAGCATCTGCATATACATCTGCCTGGCAAAAATTCATTGCTTTGATTTTAGGCCTGGGCTTCACATTTTGGAGGCCAGGGATGCCTGTGGGATGGAGGGAGAGAAATGTGAGCTTGATCAGTGCAATGATGAAGGAGTCAAAACACCAAGGCAGCCTTCTTTGCTGCAAAGAAAACGGATGGAGGCTGCGGAAAGCAATCACTGTTAGGAGCAGGAGAGTGATGGTATCCAATCAGGAGACAAGGAAAGAGTTCATTTTGGAGCAGTAACTGGTGTTAGCTTCCCGTTAACAGTAATAATAACTATATCCTGGAGTGATGGCTGAGTTCATTTGGACCAGATACAATTATTGCTTTGTGTGCAACAAGCACCCTCAATTTGCTGTGCAATATTAAGCTGGAGTCAGCTCCCATACAGGCTCTGGTTTCCAGAGGCTGGGCTGCTAACAAAGTGCCCTCTTGCTTTCACACACCATCACTCACCACACGTTCACACACATCTATATTCTCTGATAAAATCAGGGTCTTTGCAGCTAAATGCCAGGTAGTATTTCTTTCAGAAAAAATCCCTGTCTTCCTGGCAGGAGCCTGGGAGTCCCTCGCTGTAGACTCAGAGCACTCTGTGCCTTGGAGAAAAGCAGCCTGCTCGTCCAGTCCCCAAACTCCTGCTCCCCAGTTTGGGACTGGGGCAGCTGGGCTCTGTTGCAAGCACGTTTTGGGTGGAGAGTCTGGGAAAGCAGGGCACTCACCTGCCATTGGGAATGCTCTCATTAACCTTGGCAGCCTCGGTGCTTCCCCTGCCAAACTCAACAGAAGCCCTTGGGAATAATAAGACTGACACACCCCAAGCTTAAACTTGGACAAGCTTTTTAATACCCAGATGAAGAGATTACAGGAATGACCTACTTGTTTATATGTGGCAGATCTGTGAAATGTGCAGAAGGCTCTCTCATTAGAGGAGGTCTGCAGGGTGGAGTTGCCCCACCAGCGCCAGAGCTGCAGCCAAGCAGCAGATTAGATGGTGCCTCCAAGGAGCTGGGCTCTTTCATGTGTTTGGAAATTCCCCATGCCACCCCTAATTCCTAGACAAAATGCTTTGTGTTGTGAGGCAGGAGTGGCTAATCCCAGCCTCTTAAGGCCACCAGAGGTTTCCAAGCATTTCAGGCTCATCTGCACAGCCAGTGCTACCTTGTGCAGTGGGTCTGGGATGTGCAGGTCCACCAGGGGCATGCTGTGCCCTGCAAGGCCAAGGAGGTTTTGTGAGTGCCAAGGCATGCCAGGGTGTAATCTGGGATTCACTGCTCCCACATCCTGATCTTCCACATTGGCATTAATTAAAAGCCTTTTGGGCACATGCAACATCATCTCTTTTCTTCAGTAGCTTCCATGTGCCCTGACTGATGCCCAAGATGCTCAATTTCTGAATGATTGAATTCCTGCCTAGCAGATGGCTCTTTGGGAGATTGTGAAATGCAAACTGGTACAAAAGCAGTTTCCTTAAGAGAAGAGGTTTTTTTTTTGCTGCTGGCAGAAAGTACAAAGACCTCAGGAGCATTACTACTACCCAGGGACTCACCCTGATCTGGATTTTGAGGACTTTCTGAGATGGGATCTACTGAAGGAGCCAGAACATGGGTTATAACTTGATAATTACAATAGCTTGGGTGCTCTGTGAGATGATCAACCTCTCCCACAGCATGCCAGGCTGGGAGTTGCAGGAAAAAGCCTTCTGTGGTTCAGGTGATGAGAGGAGGGCACCCAGCTTATCCTCTGAGAGCCTTGAGTACCCAGAGCCTCTGTGATGAGCAGTGTCATAGGTTTGGCTTCCTGTAAACTCACCATTTGCTGGGGTGTTCCAAAGCTGCAGAGACTCTCAAAGCTCTTGTGGTCTTGTGACTTGAAGGAGGATGGACACGTAGGGCTGGGACCTATCTGGAGGTGCAAGTGCTGAGCTTGGTGAGTCTCTCAGCAGGGAAGGAGGGTCAGTGAGAACCTTCCATGCTGTGAATCACCCAGAGCACGCAAACATCTGCACCACTAAACTGCCAGACTTGGTCTTGGTGTGATCCAGGATGTGATTCCTGTGCTGTTGCCATTTGGGTCAGCCTGAGCCCAAATTCCTCTGTGCCTGCTGCCTGCCTGGGAGGGACTCCAGGCTGGTACCACTGTATGGGAAGACAGGCCAGGCCTGCTGGGGTATAGTGGCACCTACAGGGGTTCTTATCCCCTTGCTGCTCCTCCTGCATCCCAGCCAATGAACCCAAAGCCATCCTGGCCAGCTCTTAGCAGGCAGCAGGGGCAGCAGCAGCCGTGGGGTCACAGCAGTGCAAGAGCAGCCGCCGAGTCCTTGGGCCAGCGACAAGGAGAGAAAGTGTGTTGTTATAAATCTACAACCTGCTCTTAATGGCTTGGGGCTACAGGCATATAGATTAAATTTCAGTCCTATATTTCATAGAAGTCACACAGTGGCATGTCAAGGTGCTGCAAGTGAGCACTCCTCTGATGGTGTTTTGGATGTCTGGCGGGGGACTAACCAGAGCGATGAAATAAAGCATAACAACATGTAGACTGAAGATAGGGGAGAATTTCATAGTGGTGAGATCAGGGCTGTAAAACAGCTTCTGGAGGAACTTATGGAGGCTTCTCCATGATTGGGTTATTTAAAAAAAAAAAAAAAGATTGGACAAATGTTAGATGATGTATATTAGCCTAGTGGTGTGAAAATCATGGCAATTCTGTCAGAAAAAGGATGACAGAAGGATATGCTGTTCCATTTTCAGCAGAGCTACTCTGAATGTTGTTTACTTTTCTTTGGAGAATTAGGAAGCATTGTTTTGTGTTTGGGAAGAGGAGGTTTCTTCAGTTGTCAATCTCAGAGACAAAAAGAGAGAGATTTTAATTCTGAAGTATTTAGCTTGTGCACTTTCTTGCGGAGTCGAGGGGGACTGGAGGAAGGTAACTTGCACCCCACTGGGACAGCCTCCCCCAAAAGAGATTTGACATGGTTCCTGCTGGTTGTACTGGAGGATGCCTCTGCAGCTGCCAGATGCAGGAATGGGAGGGGGAGACTGGCACAGACTGGATAGCCATGGGGTGGTGCCTGGCACAAGGGTGGTGCCCCCTTGCTGGATGCTGCTCTCTGGCAGCTTCCCCTTGGGCTGCCCAGTTTTCTCAGTGCACGGATGTGCAGGAAAGCTGCAGCAAAGGGGAGCAACAACCCAGTGATTTCCCAGCCTTGTTCCCTTGTAAAGCCATCCCTGAACACATCCTCACCCTTCCTACATGTCCCTGTTTCTCAGATATTCCCAGTGTGGCTTTTCCCAGCCTGTGCACGGTGTTGGCAGCTGGTGTCAGCTCAGCCAGGAGGAGAGGCCAGCAGGAAACATTTGGCCAGTGAGCAAAAGCAGCCCTTCCTCTAGTGCTGGAAGTGAAGGGTCTTTCTCTCCAGAAATTGCCTCCTTCAGCCCACAGCCAGCTCCTGACCCTCCTCTCCTGTGTAACAGCAGCAAGCCCCTTCATTTTTGGACACCCTGCCACAGCAGCCAGCTCTGGCAAGCCCAGCAGTGACACTGTGCCCCCGGAGGGCTGCAGGGACCAGCCCATGGGGCCACCACAGAGCAGAGGAAGGTGCCCCTCACCCCAGGCAGCCTGACTGGGTGTGTGTGTTGGGGGAAGCTCAGTCCTTGGCATAAAGTGACGAGCTGGTGATAAATATTCAATTTATTTGGAATTGCAAATACCAGGGGAAGGAAACCAGTAAACAAAAGAGGCCGCAATCGACATGGTGGCTAAAATTCTGGAATGTTGGACTGCAGTGATGGATACAGGAGGAACAGAAGGCAGCAAGTGGTCAGCCAGCCTGTGTGCTAGCAATTAAAACAAATTCTAGTCTAAGAAAGCAGAAACTCCAAAAGGAAGCTGCTTAAGTTAGGCTCTTCTTAATGAGAGACAAATACACTAGAAAATATTGCCTGCTAACAGTATTCATAAGCTGCTCCCAAGATGTTTTGATTAAACCACAGTTGTCTTTCTAGTGTACTAATGGTTTTTAATCTCTCTTGATGCCTAGGGGCGAAGGGGTCTACTGATTCACAGCAGCTTGGTGAGCTGAAACTTGTCCCTGGTGAATGCATCTCTCATGCCAGAATCACGGCTTTTAATTTTTAAAAATGTAAGTTTTTAGCAAAGGGAGAACCCTTAGCATGTGAGCGGGGCGTAAGCGCCGCGTGCCTGGATATGAAGGGAGCTCCTCTGGGAGAAGGATTCATGCTTCTCCCCCTTCTCCTGGGGGTGCACTGAATTATAATTCTGGCACTATTTCACTGCTGGGCAAAATCTAATTGCAATTTCCTGCCTGGTTGGTGAGGAGGGGAAGAGGACAGTGCCATGAATCCTGCAGCTCCCTGCCAACCTGCCAGCAGCGGGCAAGAACAGGGGTTGCACAAGGCAAAGAAGGTCAAAGCTCCTCTCAGGGGGCTTCCCACCTCTCCAAAAGCCATAGGGAATGATGCTGGAGTGATGGGTGATGCTGGGGGCCCGCCAATATCTCTTCCTTCATGTGAGACCTCTCCCAAGCAGAGGGGGTCTGCTGTGCTTGCCAAAGCATTGGAGGCAGAGGCACCACATGGGGAAGTGTGAGAGCACAGCCAGACCTCAGCCAGAATTGCTGTGGGAGTGAACTACAGGTGCTCAGCACGGAGCATTTGTGCCAATCCCTCCCCTCTACGCTTCCCTTCTTGCCAGCAGTTATGGGATGGCCCCAAGCCTTAACAGGGCTTCTCGTGTCTTGGAAATTCGGCTTCATCTTCCCTGTGAGCATCATCTGGCTGTGCCACCTGGCTGGTTCATGGGCAGTGTTCTGACTACAGGATTTTTTAGTTAAGAGATGGGACACGAGAGTGCTGATTTCTGGTGTTCTGTGGCCCTCACATCACCCAGGAATGCTGGGAGATGAGGGCAGTGAGTTGGGCTTGATTTCTGGGGAATATGGGAAAGTAACCCTTTTTGTGCCCTAAAGCCATGCTCTGGGCTTATAGCAAATTGGAAGCACACCTACCTGTCTGCCAGCAGGCTGTGTCTGTTTGGTGCTCAGCCTCCCACAGAGATGTCCATACCTCCCTCTTTTTTACAGTCCCCCTGTTTATTCAGCATTCCTGGCCACCTTCCCTGACATGAGACTCTACTGTGGGTGGGTAGCCAGGGCTCACCACCAGCCATGACCCCCTCTTTCCCAACTCATCCCAAAGCTCACAGCCAGCAACCCCTTCCCCTTCCATGCAATTTTGTCCCCTCACTTTCTTCCCCCAGCCTCATCTTAGCAGTTTTCACAGAAAAACAGCTGGGAAGGGGGGAAAGGCTTTTCTGTCAGCAGGTTTGAGGGGAAAGCTCTGCCTGCCAGGGGCTTGCACATGGCATGGGCCTGCCTCCCACCTCCTGTCTGGGCTGGGCACCAGGGAGCATCCCTGATGAGAGCAGACAGTTCCTCTGTCCTCTGGGTACAGTAGCTGCTTGTTGCTCACAGAGAATGAAAACATATTAAAGTACAAAACTGCTGCACTAGTCATTTTCCAATTCCCCACTTGGAGAACTGGCTTCCCAGGAAAATAGGTCACTTACATAAAAAGCACCTTATTATCACACCACAGCAGTGAAGGAAAGAGATGGCTCAAGAGACACTTTCATTTCGAGCCCCTGTTCCTGGGTACTTAGATATTTCTGGAAAATTGACCCTTTGGGCTGCAATTTCTCATGCTCCCTTTCAGCCCATAAGGTGAATTTCAGGACCTCGTTCCCTCCACTGAGACAGATGAAGTTACGGAGGGAAATGTGTTCCATCTTAACCCCTGGGAGAGCTGTGCATCCAAACTCACCCCTCTCCACAGGGGTTGGGGTGAGCCATTATCTCTGATTTTTTATCAAGGGTGAGGAAGACTCCCAGAGACTGTTAGGCTTGTGTCCTTCCACTTCCTCCTGCAGTAACCCCCTGCCTCCCACCCTCCCTAGAGATTCAGCTGCTTTTCCCCTCTACCCCCCATAGTTCATGCTGATCCTGAGGGCACTGGGGATGGGGAAGGCAGCAGAGTGACCATGGGAACAAGCCCTTGAGAGGAAGGTGGAAATTATCTAGTTTTTTTTAAACCACTGGAGCTGAAAGAGGGAAAATGGGTGGGTGGAGAGGAAAGAAGGACTCACTGAGGGCCTGTGTGGTTGGCCTTGGAGTCAGGTCTCCTTGAGAGGGAAAGGGGAGGTCTCTGTTGAACAGCTTTGCCTTGGCTCCCTTCAAAGCAGTGACACTGGCAAAGTGCTTAGTTCTATTTCTCCAAAAAAAGCAGCTCTGACTTTGGTAAACAGCCTTCCTGAGAGACTCCAAAAACCAATACTCACCTCCTTGGTCCTGGGCTGGGTGCTGTGCTCTAACCCCATTTCACCTGGGAGATTGAAGTGCTGTAAACCTGACAAGGGCCAGCAGGGAGTTTGCTCAGCCTCTCCATTCTAATGATTGTGGCTCCAGCCTTGGCCAGCAGCCCTTCCCCCTGCTGTGCTGGCCAGGCTGGGGGGCAAGTGGCCTTCCTGGCAGCCCTGTGCCCAGCTGGGCAGGCAGAAAGGGGCCAGCGTGGGAGGGAGCCCCAGAAGAAGACAATGAGGAGCAGGAAGTGGAAGGAGGAGTAGGATGGGAAGGAGTGAATAATGTGGACAGATGGGATGGGAGGTCTGAGGGCCACGGCACAGTGAGAAGGCTTTGGAGAAACTTGGAAGCCAGGGAGGGCAGATGGAGGATGGGCCAACCAAAGAGCAGCTTGCCAGCCTTGCACCCTTACCAGCCCCATCCCCAGGAGGAGCTCGCTGCCCTGGCACAGCTTGGGGAACATCCTGGCACCAACACCTCCACGAGAACAGGCCACAAGGCCTTGGCACGGAGGAGGCGCTTCCAAAAAACATCAGCAATTACCTCGGCAGCAGCGGCAGCCAGCGAGCAGGAGTAATTTACATAGTAAGAGCTGGGAGATAGATGGCTCTTTAAACCAGATCTGTCATTCCCCGCTCTCTCCCCGTCTCTGACGCTTTGATGTTCCTCTTTGAAGAGCTCTCCTCGCTCGCTGTTCCCGCTCCCTTGGTGCAGCTCCAGCTCTCCAAATGCCTTTCCCGTCTCCGTGCCCGCAGCCCGGCAGGAAGGATGCAGAGCAGGTCACAGCTGGCACCCTGGAAGCCAGGCTGGCAGGGGACATGTCTTGGGCAGGCACCGAGGGGTCTGTTCTGGTCTGGTGCACCAGCAAGGAGGGGAATGTGAGGCAATGACAGCAAGGATGAAAGCCAAGCAGCTTTCAGTCGCTGTGTTGCCATCTGATGGAGGAATCCAAGTGTTCAGCCCGAAGGTACAAAAAACCAAAGGTGAGTAGGGGGTTAGAGACTGTGAATTCCTGGTTCTCCAACTCTTCAAGGGCATTGTGGGCTTCCCAGTATTCCAGCCCGTGTGGCACCTCTCACTTCCCCTGTGTCTCTGGTAGGTTCAAGTCCCCAGGTAAGGAAGGGGAAAGGAAGACTAGATTCATGTGAGAAATATGTTTTGGTGTGGTTGAGGTTACATGACACTTGGTGAAACAGTGGCCAGAGGCTGTTGTGAGCAGCACAGACGTCGAGAAGCCTGTCACAGCAGCAAGGACCACATCAGAGTGCTCTGTGTGAAGGAGGCACAGGGAAACAGAGAGGGGAAGGTGGGTTGGAAGAGGAAAGTCTGCCTGCTGCAACCCACCTCCTGCCCTGGGCTCTTCCTGAGGTGCCAGAGGGCTTGGTTTCTTCCATTTAGCAAAAATCCCTTCACATTTTGCATAAGCAAAATAACAACAGCAACAAAAAAGGCACTCCAATACCAGAATTACTGTCTCTTCAAGTTCTTAGTAAGGGATAAAAGCTGAGAGACATAAAAGCAGTGCACTTCCATTGGTGAAGGGTTAAAGAGGCCTCAATATAACTTTTTATTACATAAAGAAGATCACTTATGTGTGAACTTCATAGCCCAGTGGTGTGTTACGTGTGAGGGTCACCTAATGGGTAAATCTGGAGAGCAAACTACTGCCACAGAAGCATGGACAGACAAATGTCCTGTTGCTGGGTATTTCACCTCTAAGATACTTTTAAAGGTTTGTGCTTCATGGTGTAGGCACTGTGCATGCAGAAATCCAAATTTGGTCTACTACTTTTAGAGGTACTTGGGTCTATGTTGCCCTTGAGAGCTGCACTTGAATTTTGGCTCAAGGTCCCAGGGCCAAGGGGTGTGAAGCAGATGTTTTGACTGCAGGCACTAAGCAAGAGTTTCTATTTCTGGTGCCAATTGGATGATGCCAATTAAGCCCAAATATCCACCTGCCTGGGAGAGAGTGTGTCTCCTTGCATCCCTGTGAAGAGCCTCAGTCTTTTTTGGCAATACAGCCCAAATTTCCAAAAGTGAGCTCTGTCTTTCTAGGGCCACTCTAAAGATCTAAGTTGTTTTAGTTCCTCAGACAGGAGAGAGAGCTGTTTTGTGACTCTCAGAAAATTCATCTGCATCCTTTGCAGATGAATTGCCCTGACCCAGAGACTGTCTTTGGACACACTGGGCAGTGTCAGGAAATGTTTTGAACAGCCTGTAGTTTTTCAGCAAGGATCTCAGCCCTGTTCAGGGGACTCGGGAACACAGATCCCTCATTGTGAACAGAGCCAAGTGGAGGCAGTCCACGTCTCATCTCCCTCCCTAACCACTCTTGCAAGTAGGATTTTTGTTTCTGTTCTCTGCTGTAAGCAGCTTCCCTGGTGGCACTACAGCCCTGAGTTCACCAGCTTGCAGGGATAAAACCCCAGCTGCATTCTGGATGCTCTGGCTGTCTTGCCTGCTGTTAGCCATGCTGCAGGGGGCCATTGCTATTTCTCAGCCCCAGGTTTGCTGGCTAAGCTGTGCTTGTAAAAGCAGCAGAAGGGCTGATTCCCCTTCTGAATCGTTCTTCTGGCACAAAAAAGTGCTGCCTGACCACACGTGGTTAGGCACAGCACAGCCAGTCACTGTGGGGGTCAGGCACGGATGTGGGTGAGGAGCACAGACACTAACAATCAGCAGGCTCTGAGCTCTTTGGGTTTCCTTTTTATTTTCTGAATAAGGATTGTTGCAAGAAAAGGGGGTGGCAGTTGTTCAGGTGTGTGGCTGTCATCATTAGCACAAAACCCTGCCATGCTCAGAGGCTGCTTTAATGAAAAACCAAGCCAGGTTTCACCTGTGGGTTAGGGACCCTCTGTCTGCTGCCAGCACTGCAAATTAACTCCAGCCTGTCCCAGGGGTAACCTGCTCTCCAGCAGGACAGCTCTCGAGATTTGCCTGACTAGGATGCTCCCAAGAGTCCTTTTTCACAGCCAGGTGATTGAAGAAAGAGTCAGAGTTCCTTGGCTTTGGTTCTCAAGGTTGTTTATTTTCTCTTATCTATAACATGTTCTCCCTGCCCAGCCCAGATGCTCTCAGCAGGTCAGTCCAAGGCACACTGCCCACCCTCAGGGCTGTGTTGTCTTTTTATACTATAAACTATGTAGACATTATTTACAGTTAATCCCCAATACCTATCACCTATGTTAGACAGTCAGTTTCTACTCTAAACCAATCCCAAAGTGCCACCAGCACCAAGAAGATGGAGGCCACGAAGAAGAAGGAAGAAGGACAGTTCACACCCAGATTGCTCCATCTTGACCCCCCTGTACCCTTATCATAAAAATCTTAACATCGTATTTTTCCACCCTGTGATAAGCTAATCATTCTACTCTACTTTCCCTGGTTTGTAACTCTTCATATAAAGTTGGTAATTTTCTCCATGGCTTGAGATTGAAGGCAAAAGGGTCTTGGGCTTTGTGACAAGCCCTCTGAGCCCCCTGCCTGGGATTCAGCCCATCCAAAGCAGCAAGAGAGATGTCCTGGGTTCCCACAGACATTTATCCACATGGCAGAGCAGCCAGGAGCAAGAGAAGTAGACTTGGTTTCTCTTGCATAAGTCAGGAGCTTGATTTTCTCGGCTGAGGTCTTGGGGCATGATGAGGGCAGAGCCAAGGCGAGCTCCAGCACCACAACACAGCATCTCTTACTCCTACCAAGAAGCCTCAGGGCCAAATGACACCATCTGTGTGCAGGTTTGTGTCAGCAGCAGTGCCCTGGTGGGGAGGACCATGGGGACACCATTTCTCACAAATTCTCCCCCAGTGGCCTGGCAAGTGTCTCCCTGGAGAGGGGTTTGTGGCAGCATATTCAATGAGCTTGCAGGACTAGGAAGAATTCTCTTTCCTTTGGGTTGAAGAAGATTGGGAAGTTGGGCCCTCGAGGGAAATGAACCTCTGTGTCCTGGACCTCTGGTGTCACCTGTGAAGCAGAAGCATTGTCCCTTCCTGATGTGTGTCTGACACTTCTTGTGACCACAGCCTCTCCAGCTGAGGTTAAGGAAGGGAAATGGCTTGGTAGAAACTGGTTGGTGAAGGAAAAAAAAGGATTATACTTCCTCTTGTGAGTACTAGTGAACAAACAGGCTGTGAGCACTGCCAAGAAAATCTATAATTTGTAGAAAAAGAGCACTCTGACATTGTCACCTCACTTTAATCTCCTCTTGCCTTTAGTGATTATTTTCTCCTTGCCATTGGAGACTATCTGGCTAGCAATAAGTACAGCTTACTCTACTGTTCTGGTTCAACACTAACAGTTAATGATGTCAAGCTGTATTAAGCTTGAGCCACTCTGATCATCTCATTCTAAACATCCCTTGAATGCCATGGAGCAATTTTCTCTGTAAGAAGCTGTTGGTCAGTGGATTCATGCCTGCTTTGTCTTGCTGTTCTTGTCTTGAAAGGAAATTTTTGTGCTAAAAAATGTAGCTGTGTATGTGCTGCAGGAATAGAAAATGCCTGAGATACACACTGACCTTCACTACATAAAGTGTTTTTATAAGGCTTTACAAATATAAACTTTAGGGGGTCATGCTCTATTTTCAGAAAGGATAGAGGGCCAGGACCTCAGCTGGTGTAAATCAGTGTAGTCTGCCTGAGAAGGGCTGAATTCTTCAGCTGAGAATTTGCTGCACAGTTTTTGCTAGGAGTCTGTAAAAATCAGAAACAGCATCAGCAAGAGGGCAAGCAAGGACCACCATTGCTTAGTTGATGTCCTAGAAGAATAAAGGAGCACCAGCTAAAGCTGGCATGCTGGATTGTTCAAAACAACAGGGAGAAATTTGCAACACAAGGCACTGTTCATCTGGGGACTCCTTGCCACGGTGTGCTATGGGCTTGTGTTTACATGGTTCGTAAAGAATTTGGACAAATTCATGGACAAAAGCCTCCTAAGGCTATTAAAAACTAGAACATACCTTCTTGCTCTGAAAAGTATTTCAGCTCAGGGCTTTCTGAGCTGCAGGTTATGAGAAACCAGGGAAAAATACATTAAAGGGGGCTTCTTGGGCTAGCTAGACCTTAGAAAAGCAGGTTAGAAAAACCATTGAGGGCCTTTTAGTGTGCAGCAGAAGATGATATTGTAGAATGACCTCCCTGCTCATGCAAATTTTAGCCTGATTTTAAGGAGACACTCAGAGCACTGCACAACTAAAGCAGCCAGAAATTTCTCTCCCACTCTCTGAGATGGACTGCTCAGACAAAGACCAGCCACGGTATCAGGGGCTGGTCCATCACCACAGTGCTGGGAGAGCATTTCTGGCCAAGATTTCTTGCAGGTTTTCTGAGAAGAAGATGAGATTCAATTCATCTAGATGTCCCACTTCCTTCTTGGAGAGGACAGCAGGAGACAGTGTTGATACAACAGTGGAGGAAGGGGAAGGCAACCAGTGCAATGGTAAGGGAAAGTCCTCCTAGGCAGGAATTGCAAGCAGGAATGAGCCTCTGGCCAACCCATGATCTCAGCCTTCTCCTGAGAGAGGTGTTGAGAAATTTTAGCACCTAGAGGGCTGGAAAGCAGCAGCCTGGTGTTAAGGGGTGAAGAGTAAGGGCTGTGTGAAGGGACAGGCAGTACCCTGTCATGAACTATCCAGAAATGAAACTTCTCCTGGGGCGAAAGGAAGGTGAGAAAACAGAGGTGTTCTCCCTCCCTGAGCGAGTCTGACAGCCATATGGTGTAAGAATTGTTGTCATCATAATTAATTCCTTTTTGACATTGCTCTGGCAGATGTCCACGGGTCTGCAGGAGCAGGGTTGTCTTCTTAGCAGCTGCAAAGAAGTGGAGTGAGAAATAAGTGGCAGGGAGGGTTGGCTGCTTTTGTTTTGCAGGCTAGCTGGGCTTGCATGAGAAAGGACCATCTCTGAGGCTGAATGGATTCTTCTGTCTCTGGCCCTGCAGGCTATCAGAGGGATAGGGACTCCCTGTCTCACACTGTCACTCCAGCCCTGGATTGCACCAACGTGGCTGAAGCTGACACTTTAATATAAAGCAACTCGTGCATTGCAACAAGGAAACGAAGCCAAATCAGAGCACCTATCTCATGTAAACATAACCTTCATGTCCAGCAGCCATTTGACACTCTCTGCTAAAACAACTCTACCTCCAATTAGAATCATCTGAAGTGAGGGCTTTGAACTGCTGGGCACTAAGATTACAGCTCCAGAGGGACTAGTAAATGCATATGGCTTCCCCCTCTTGCTGCCTTTTGTGTCCCCTATAAAAAAGGGTTTTTCATGAAGCCAAAAGGGAGGAAGAAAGGCACTGTCAGATAGTCTAACCTTTCTGTTTCTAGTGTATCATAACCATTAATTCCCATCTCTGTGTTTCTGTGTACTGCCTTGCTCCCTGTGCTGTGTAGTAAAGGGCAGCAGGGAGGCATGGAGGTGGTGATTATGGATATTTCTGCTGTGCTTTGCATGTCATGGCTCTGGTGTGTCCTGGGGACACGACCTGTAATTGTGTGTTGGTTTGGGTTTGGTTTCAGCTGCACCCCAGACTTGGTACAGCTGTTATAGGCCTGGAAATGCTGAATGCACAAAGAGAACTCATCCCTTGAGGGCACACACAGGGGACCAACAGCAGTCTTGCCTTGGCTGAGCTACCATTATATGGGTTTTTAAAAAATGATGGAAAAGATGGATTACTGATGATTTTTAAAAGTAGCTGGTTCTTCAAAAGTGTCCAGTTTTCTACCTTTCATATCGAGGATTTCCCTTTTGTGACTTGAAGCAGGGATTTTATTTTCCCTTCCCTTCGTGTAATTCCTGTTTATTACACAACCTCTCCTTATTGACATAGCATCTTTAGCTTATGCATCATTTATTGGTATCTGAACAGTTACTGGAAAGTGTTCCTGGGTAAGCTCTAGGGAGGCACAGTTGCCTCACTAATGGAGGAAAAGCCTAACTACTTCCTAAATCAATTAGCCTGAAAGGCCAGAAGGCACATCGGGCTGCTCCCCCCATGCTCACACACCACAGTGGTCTGTGCTGTGGTGGTGGCACGGTACCCACAGACACACTCACTGCTCCCCACGTGGTCCCAGCCACGCTGGCAGCCAGAATGACATTTCCTACTCAGAAATGTGTATTCCTATGTGTCCATTCATTCCATACATTGCTGCTGCTGCACTCCTAGCTCACGGCTCAGCCGCTGCTGGTCCCCCTCCTGCCCTGTGCCTGCTCTCCAGCAGGCAGCCCAGCTCTCAGGGCTCCAGCCAGAAAAATTCCTGTCCTTTGATTCTGGAAGTCCTCAAGGTAATGGTCACCTCGTGTGCACACAAATCCATATAAAGCCCCTTTGTTCCTGCTGGCTGCATGCAGGAAAAGGCTGCCTGCCTGCTGACAGACATTGCCGGCAGGGAAAGTGAAGGGGAATTTGGGTGAAGTCATTAGTGCTAATTATTGCATGAGTCCTGGGGTGAGACAGGGCTGTTGGGCTGCAGGGGAGCACACCTGACTGCAGTGCTGCCCTCAGCAAGGCAGGAGAGCCTCCAGCACCGAGCACAGGCAGAGGCCAGCACAACACCTCTGTTCTTTGGGAAGAAGTGGGGCAGGACATTTGTCCCCCAAGGCCCTTGTGCCTCCTGGGAGAGGGAAAGAGAGGATGGGTGCCCTGGTGGGAGGGGTTGAGAAATGCTAACAGGCTGCAAATGAAGGAGATGCAAGGAAGGAAATGGACTGGTGAGTGTTGTGAAGTACAAAAGAAGGTTTGGAGCACAGGTATGGACAAATGCACAGTAGGAAGGTGCAGGCACTGAGTGGAAAGGCAAGAGAAGGGGCTGAGCAGAGAAGCAGGTGGGCTAGAAGGGGGCAAAATGAAGCCAAGAAAAAATGCTCATCTGGAAAGCATGAAGACAAGCAGGGATTGCTGGTAGGAGCTGGACTGCCTGCTCATGCTTTATCCAGGAGAGTGTCAACACTGTGACTCCAAAACTGGGATACCTAGAAGCTGGTGAATGAAAGGAACAAAGAGTTGGTGGCACAAGACTTTCTTTGGTGGCACAGGAATTTGTCTGTTCAGGAGGAGGAACATTGCTTGGAAGGGAGGAAAGAAAAAAGTGTAGAGCAAGACTGGTCTGGTGGCAGAGAGAGTGTTTGGCAGATGTTTCTTCCATAGACCATGCAGAGTTGGTGGGAAGGGGGATGTGGTTGACTGGATCTGGTTAAGCTGGGAATAAGAGCATGAGGTTTCTGCAGCAGGGAGCAGAAGTGTAAAGCCAAAAGAAAGAGGACCAGGGCAGAGGGTGAAAGATGCCAGAGAACAGCTGTGAGCTTCAAGGGAACTAGAAGGATATTTCCTGATGAGTTTGAGCTCAGCAGTTCTGCTGCTAAGAAGGAAATGGAGGCTGTGAGCTGTATGTAACCTACAGAGACTGTTTTCAGGAGGGAAGAGATATTCAGGGAACAGGCCTAGGCATGGACTTTGGGTGAATCCCATCCCTGAAACAGCCCCTGTGCAAGGGGCAGGGCAGGGATGGGAAGGGAAAGTTAAGGCAAAGGAAGAGAAGGGAGCTCCAGCTGGCACATTCCCAGGCCATTTCAAACACCCCCAGAAAATCCACATTTATATGCCTGGCAAAGGGTGTCACACTCTGGACATGGTGCATGGTATTCCATGGCTGCACAGTGATCCATGGTCAACCCCAGGAGCTCCTGGGCAAGTTCCTGTCCTTGCCACCTGCCACAGGAAGAAGATCCCCAGCCTCAAGGTGCAGCCCAGGCTGAGGAGAACAGCAATCCCTGTTTTCAGGGTTGTGCCACTGACTCTTGGCAGACATGAAGCTGAATCACTGTATTATAATTTCAAGCTCCATTGAAGAAACATGGGGATAGCAGAGGGAAGGAGAGGGCAGGGAGGGATGAAGAGGAAATTGAACAGAGCAGAGTAGCACTTGAAGGGGAAGGAAATGTTGCTCATAGGCTCAGAAGGGGGAATTGCAAACAGAGATGAGATTAAAAGGGAGCCCTTGAGACTGTCTCTTTAAATACAGCAAGATTCACTTACTCCATGCTGAGCCAGGCTTGTTGAATGCTGGAGGCACAGTCCCACTGAGGTTTGCCAGCTGATGGAGCAGTGGAAATCTGTCTCTCCCACTATACCACTAAGTTGCCCTCTTCCACCTATGTTATTTAGGAAGTCCCATTGCTAATAAATTTACTGCAGAGTGAGCCTAGTGGGGAAGCCTTTTACTTGACTGCCCATCAGCACTGAGCATGTTAAATGATCTTTTTCATCCAGAGGCATACAGGCACATCAGACTTGGCACCATGTGTCTGGGAGTGCAGTGTAGGGTGTCTGGGTGCAGCTTCTCTTTGGTGGAGAGTGTTCCCTTGCTGGTCCCAAAGGCAAGGAGGGAACCTACAGGTGCAAGAATAAAAAGCAGAATGTGTAAGCATTGCCCGTGGCAGATATCACAGAAGATTGCTTTCAGAGCCAGGGGAAGGAGTGCTTTGGTGCAAAGGGGAGTGAGGTGTCCAAGCCCTCCAGCTAGACCCCTGACCACTTCATTCTGCTCCAGGGCAGCTGCAGGATGTTCACAGTGCAAACATTGATCTGACTGTGACTTGGGACCAGTCTGCAAAGTCTTTGCCTGGTTTGGCCTCTTACCTGCTGTAGGCATCATTTCAGCTGTTTTTTTAATAGCTCACAGGGGTTGGCCAGGCCCAGCATGTGGGTGGGAGGCAGAGCCCGAGTTCTTGTTGCTGTAGTTGTCCCACAGGGGCTACAGGCTTCTTTTTCTTGCTCTGTACCCAGCTGAGGTCCTGTCCCCTGTGAAGAATGGCAGTGTTTCTGACCAAATGAAGGGTGTAATGATGCAGAGGAACGATGAACTGAATGAGACCTGGTCATCTGAGCTGCTCTTGTCGACGTCCAAAGCACAGCAGTGCCCAGCCTGATGTCCTGGTCAGACCGAATGTGTGCAGTGGCATTCATGTTACACTGAATCTCCTCAGCCCCTGAGCTGAGATTTCAGCTCTTATCCCCACATCCCACGCCTCGAATTTTTATGGCTTTGACAATTGAAAGAGGCTGAATTCCTCGGGACAGCAGCCGGTTTCCATTTGCTCTGACAAATGCTAATGGCGCTAAATAAATAGCAAAAAGCGTCGTAATGTAACGGGGTGCTCACTGCTGCACTTCCTGAGCTGTTGCCTGGTGCTGCTGTGTGCCATTAGGTGTTTGCTAAATTATGTCTTAGGGGCTCCTGGGTCTTTGGGGTGTTTGCTTTGCAGAAATGAGAACGACTGCCGGGCTCTCCTGGCTTCGGTTTTGTCCGCACAGCTCCCGCGGCGGCTCAGGGGACGGCAGCAGCCAACACGGGTCCTGTTCCAGCCCTGCTGCTCCCCTTCCCCACGGCCTTGCTGGGAGCTGAGCAGCTTGGAGGAGCAGGAGCTCAGGGGCTGACCTGCAAGAGGAGAGCTGCTCCTCACCAGCCATTCCCCACACCTTCCTTCAGGCGTGCCAGGGCAGAGGAGGGCTGCAAACCAAACACAGGTGAGGATCTTCTTTGTGCTTGGGGGTCCTGGCAGACTTCATGATGTGTCTCCTTGCTTTCTGGACCTCCTTTTGATCTTGTGGGTGGTGATGGAATGGCCAGGATCCTCCATTAATCAGAAATAAATGCAGTCCTGCTATGCCCCAAGCCTTTCCAAAGGCTGGTGGATCTCAGGAGGAGCAGTGCTCAGAACTGGTAGTGTTAAGGCACTTGGAAAGACTAAAACCCACTGGGCTAGAGACTCTTTTGTATTCACAACAATGCTTTTCCAAGGGAGTTTAAGCACACACCTTGTTCCCAGCTGTGAGTCTCCAGCTAAATATTCCCCACACCCAGGACAACTGCATCCTAATCCTAACAGAGGCCCCAGGGCACTATTGTAATGCAAATCATGATAAATAACAGCAATAATAAAACTCCACCAGCACTTGCACCAGCTCCCAGCAATCCCAAGCCAGCCATAGCAAGCTTCATATCACCCAGGTTGTGTAAAGGAGCGTGAGCATTATGGCTGGAGCTGTCAGGGAGGTGACCAATTAGTCCATGTAGCTGCCTCCTGCAGGCAGCAAATCTGTGCCATGTGGGCTGCCACTGAGGCTGGGATGTTTTCAGGCTCAGGGCTCCTGCCCTGGCTCCCAGGGCTGCCCTGCAGCTGTGGGGTGATAGCCCAGCCCAGCACTTGGGATCGTGTTCAAGTGGATGCCCCCCACCACCACGAGGGGGGATTCTGGGGACATTGTGGGGTCATTTTTTTTGGCAGCCAGCTCCTCATGAGCAATGTGAAGGCTGGAGTCAGCAGGCAGACTGGCACAGGAGCTGGGGGTGCTGTGACCTGTGCTGCACAGCCAGGCTGTCCCTGGGCTTTGCACAAGCACTGCCACCATTCCTTGGGCTCTTTCTTGGGCTGGCTGCACCTGCAGAAGGAAGCTCAGTGCAGCAGCTGACTGAGGTTAGAGGTGCTGCAAGAGCCACCTCCCAGGTATCTCAGGATTTCATGGCTGTCAGTGGAAGCATCCCTCTGTGATGCCTTTTCTTCCCTGGAGTCACAGGCCCTGATCCTGTGCTCTTCAGACCCAGGCCTTCACATGAGCTGATGAGTGTGCAGAGCTAAGTGTTTTTATTTGGTAGCATTGTTATGTTCTGCTTATCTCTGCTTTTAGCAGTTACTCTGTCTTGGCTGTCAAGTATAAAGTAATAAGAAATCATGCTCTGGTGTCTGGGTGCTTCCCATAGGAGTTTCTCTCCTTGAGAGAAATGGTTGGATTAAGAGAAATTCTAAAATTCTGCCCTTTGGCCACTGAAATCTACTGCAGCAGCTTTGGTCAGCCTCCTTCCCCCTGTCCAGTGCAGAGCAGCAGAAGGGAGCAGCAGGCACAGACAATCAGCAATAACCACACCTCTCCTTCCTGCTTGCAGTTTGTTACAGCCCCACTTAAAAGAACATGCAAATGGACAGCCTGGGACCCACTGAACCATTATCCTCCACAAGCAGTGGTGTGGTGTCACCTTGATTTTCTCAAGTTTTACCAAGCTTTCTGATGTTTGCATTCTTTGCACAAACTTTCTCACACACTTTATGTAAATAACTTATTGTTTTGCATTCCTTTATGGGGGATGAGCAACCTGATGGACTGTTGGGTTGCCCAGTGACATTGAGGAGGTGGCACTGTCACCCTCCAATGACACTGGCATTTCAAAAAGATATAAATATGGAGTCAGATGTTTTAATAAAGAGGTTTTTAGTTTGCTTTGACCAGAGCTGCTCTGTGTCCTTCTTGTGTCACCCCAGGGTGACAGTGTGGTGTCAGAGAAGGACAGGAATTGCTCTGGGAAGGAGCATACTGAGAGGGTTAAAGCAGGCTGATGTGTCCCCAGGCAAACCTTCCCCTCTCCAGGCAATAGCCAGTTCAAACACTTCCCAAGCAAAGGGACTGCCTGGACTCCCTGCTGGAATAACCACGTCCAGGCCCAGCTTCTGAGCTCATTTGTGTTTCTGGACGTGAAACTGGATTATTTCTGCAAGGTACTCAGAATCTGAGGTGTTTCTGCCACGTGGTGCCCTCACAGTATTTGGGAGAGGCAGGAGAGGACTCCAGGAGGGGAGGAGCAGCACAGGAGGGCAAGGGGACTGTGGTGCTCACCAGGAATTGTGGTAGCCTGGGCACAGCAGCAGCCTGTGCTGTAGTAGGGGTTTAGAGGAGAAGGGGGAGGCAGTTTTTCAGATGTTTATGGGAAGTCTTCTCTAGTGTGAGGGACAACAAGGCAGAAAGCACCAGTGATGTGTCTGAAAACGCAACACGTGAGCTGTAGGAGTTGGCACTTCCCTGGTGAAAGAGATGAGACATAGGAGCAGAGGAGGTGTAGAGCCCCTCTTACCTCAGATACCCAGGGGGAGTTTTTTGGAAACTCTGTGAATGTAGGTGTTTATCCCCCCTGGAAAAGAACCAAGTGCTTTGGAGAGCAGATAGGAGGGAACTAGAAAATCAAATTTTATCTTCTTCCACCAGCACCCAAACTCACACATCAAGGCCTCCCAGCAAAGGCAAGTAGACTTCCTCTGTATTTCACACGATTAAAAGGGACCCTTTAAGTCTGCAGCCAGGCTGAGGTGTGAAGCTCATTCAGACAAATCACAAAGGAGGCATCTCCTTTGGAGCAACCCCACGGCAGGGCCGAGGCGCTGGGGTGGTGTGGTGGCAGGTTCAGGCTGGATGTCTGGGAAGACAGGAGAGGTGTGAGCTGGGTGTGAGCTGGGATTCAGATGACTCCCACTCCTGGTGGGGCTGCTCTGCCTCAGCTGCTCAGTCACGCCTTCATTTGAGGTGTTCTCTTGCCCCCGAGCTGGGGATTTCAGTCCTGGGACCTATCAGTGCCATCAGGAGCCATGAAGTAGCATGAGGGGGTAAAATATATCTCAGTCATCTTCCCATTCAAATGAGGAAAACACACAGAGACACAAGCAAACTCCCCTTAGAGAGCTGCTGCTACCAGGGCTCTGGAAATGAGGTGCCCTTGCCCCTACCAAGTGTAATCAGGATGGGGAGGGCTGGGAGGGTTGGAGGTGCTGGGGAAAAGGCTTTGAAGTCTCCTTTTTGACTGTGTCTTCTCCCTAAGGGCAGCCCCACTCACTGTGCTTGGCTCTAGCACAGGCTGAGGTGTAGCTGTGCCTTTGGGATAAGGTAAGAGAAGACTGTCAGCTGTTTGGATGGTTCAGTGTGGTAGCCCAGGGCTGCCTGGGAACCCACAGAGCAGCAGAGACCTTGGGGCTCTTCAGTCCCTGTGGCCCCTCTTTCCTAACAGCATTATTTCATTCTTCCTAGGGGCTGAAGTCCCTCTGCTAAATAGGTCAGCCTTGCAGGGAATGCAAGTACTCAAAATACACCTTTTATAACATCATTCCCAGAATTTTTGTTCTCTTATTTGCCTTGGCCAAGCAGTTCAGGCCCCAGATAGGTGCCACTCTGTTCCCCCATCTTTGCATCGCCCCCCGGTTCGATTTTTTCTGTTTAGTGAACGGCATTTTTGGGACAAGCACAACTTTAGGGAGACCTCATGGGCTCATCTTTGTGCCTGGAAAAGTGTCAACCCTAGTGAGGGCCCTCCTGGGAGTTATGGAGGCTGTGGGATGCCCAGGAGAGCTCCTGTGGGAGGGTGGGCAGCCTCACAGTCGTGGGGCTCCTGTCACACGCTGAAGCTGAAATACCTGAAAGGACAACTTAGCTGTACCTTTTCTTTATTCAGGTTTGTTTTTTTTTTTTTTCCCTTTGCCACACTTCAAATAATTTGATGTTGAATATTTAAGACTGTTTTGTTGTCTTCAGTTCACCTCATCTGACCTCATGATCTTCAGGGTAATAGCAGATGATGATGATAATAATACTCTGCTATTTCACAGTGCCACTTCCCGAGACTCCACGAGCCCTTCAGCAACATTCACTTGTTAAGGCCTGCAAGCCATCTAAAGTAGGTTAATTTATTATTCCTGCTCTGTGTATCATGAGAAGCTGTGACCTGTTCAAGTGAGCTGGAACGACTTGTGGGCTTGAACCGTGGGGCAGGAGAGACCCTGAGTGCTCTCAGCACAGCTCCATGTCCCAAGGAAGGGCTCCTGCTGCAGCAACTGGCATGAGGGCATGCAGGAGGGAAGGTCCCTGAGGAGCTGAACAAAAAAGCTACACGTGTAGCAGTAGATAACAAGCTCCCAGCCTTTATCAACTGGAGATTTGTATCGACTGCTGCAAAAAGGATGGTGATGGAGCAGTGGTATATGGATTGGAGATGAGGATGGTAGGTGGGAGGCTGGGTGAGCTACCAGGGCTCACGTATTGGGGGGCAAAATCCTCCATTCCTAAAATTAATGAAGCCTTCCATTTGGCAGCCTGGCCACCCCTCCAGTGCAGCCCAGCTCGTGTTGGCTACAAACCCTGGACCCCAGGAGCCCCATCTCCACATGGGGTAGAGAGGCAGGGATCAGGCAGGAGAGGATGCCCTGGCTCTTGGCAGCCAGAAGGGAATGGCGAAGCTGTGGGAAGAGGGCAGGTCACTCCTGTTTTCTCTGGGATGCAGGAGGCAAGGGGCACTGTGGATGGGAAGGGAAGAGCAGCAAAATGGATGCTGTGACGGAGCGTGGCGTGCGCGCTCTGTGCCCCAGCTGCCTGGCAGTGATGCCTGTGCACAGGCTGCTGGTGGGGATGGGAGGGCTGCCAGCCATGTGGCCCTCGGGGGGGCTGTATACTTGTTTTTCTTCTCTGTGACATTACATAAGGCGAGGTAGGAAATGTTTGCACGGTAGCTCTATGGGTCCTTGGGGCGCGGGGAGAAAGGAAGGAGGCGGCGGATAATTTGAGGCTCTTTATTAGACCAATAAATCATTTCTAATGCACCAGCTTTCAGGCTGGGCTCCTATTGCTCATGTCAGCCACAGGATGCTACCTGGTGACTGAAGCAGGCAGAGCATGGGCTGGCTCCCCTAAACCAGAGGGGCAGAGCCGAGCTGCACAGGGCAGGCGCGACAAGGGCTTGGGGGAGAGGAGACCTTGTCCTTCACAGGCCCTGGGGACAAACCCCATGCAGCTGGTGGCAGGCACTTGGCCTTGCATGAAGCTTCTTGCAGCCAGAGTGAAGACAAAATATCAGGAGCAAGTCATAAGTGAGGGATCAGGTGGGCACCTGAGGGTGGGTGGGTCACCTGCCCTGCCCACATCACCTGCAAGCAGAGATAGCAGAGACAGGTATCACCCCTATGGGGGATGCACCCTAGTGCCTCTGAGCCTTGGCTGGTGGGGAGCAGAGGGCAAAACAGGCATTACTGGTGGCATTCCATTACAAAAGGGCATCCAGTGCCTCTTATCTTTGTGTTTTGGTGGAGCTTAGTGGAGCCAAAGGCTTGCCAGGCAAATATCTCTTGGATTTCTTGCGTGCCCGGGGTGTCAGCGTGGTAGCTGAGGAGGAATGTCACCCATCTGGGAGGGGTTGTGCTTGCCTAGGCAACAGCTTGGGGTTTGCCATGTTTCACAGCTGTGTCTTGTTCAGGTTGAAGTCATCAAGTCCTGCAAAACTACACCTTTCAATAGCCTTCCTGCATTCTCAGGAGCTTCAGAGAGCGTGAATTGGCTTAATGTTTTGACAAATGATATCCATATTGATTTCCCTCCTCCTTCTACTTTCCTCCTCTCCCTCCTTTCACAGCAAAGAAACCACTTTTGATAACTCATCTCTGGAGCTAGGCAAACACAGCAGAGGAGACAGCTGACCTGTCCTTTTAGGAGAGTTCACACCAGGGTGGGGTCCCAGGTCATCTGAACAAACATCCTTCCCTGTTAAGCAACCAAATGCTTTAGGAAGGGGGACCACTACATTGGCAGAGCATGTGCTCCTGCTGGTGTGCTGGGATTTAAACCCATTCCCCCCCCCCCCCCCCCCAAAAAAAAAAAAAAAGGCTGAGCAGCTTCAAATAAACCCACAGGGGTTCCTATTGGGGAGCAGTAAATGTAAAAAATCCTAATAAATACCATTCCCTCTTACGAAATGCACGTTTGGGCTGGGGGGGAGTTGCAGGGCACGCCTGTTTCTGTGGGATCTGGTTTAGCTGTAAGCTCTTTAATATGTTCTTTGTGTCCTCCTGGACAGCCTGATGGAAGCAGCAGCTAAAAGCAAATCACAGGGTGAGAAGGTGAGTCTTGCTGGTGAGAATTAGCAGTGTCAGGAGGGAAATATCACACACCTCGCCGGCTGAATTATGCATTATGCTGCAAAATCCCTGATGTCAATAGGCAAATGCTGTTCCTGTTGTTTTGCCTGTGATGATTGGCAGCAAAGGAATTCAAATCACATCCACACAGCAATTGTCCTTCTGTAACTAAGTCTCTGCTATTCAGGGGGGTGTGCTTGTGCAGGCAAAATCTATGCAGCATGGTGGGTGCTTTAGGAAGAGGTTTGGGAAAGGGTGGTGAGAACATTTTCATACTTTTAACAATACAAAATGTTGTCAGGTTAGCATCTACTGGATGTGGCACCTCCTCTTTCTCATGGGCACTAAGCTCTAGGTATTACCTCAGGCCTTGGGAGGAAAAGGAGAAGTCCATACCCAGGCATTGAAAGTGATTTGGGGCACGTGCCTCCATGGAAGGACTTTTCCCTCTCCAAAAAAGGTAGGAGGATGGGAAGCAGAGCCAACCAAGATGTCATCCCCAATAAAAGCAGTAGTGGGGTCATCAGTGTCCCCTCTCCATGTGGCTGGACTAAAAGCATTGTGAAATTACATGTAACAAATGGTAAGAAAATGATTATTTTAATGATCACAAGATTGTTAAATTTCCCTGCTATTAGATCTTGCTAGTGTGTTTGAAGAAGAGCAGATAACAAAGCTAGAAAACAGAATCTGCTTTTATTTGCTGCTTAAGTTGCTTTTGCCCTGCTACCAGGAGACATAAATCAATTACTAATTGCACTCCTAGTTTGAGGTGCTGTGAGCATTCATATGTTTAATCTGTCCCGGGTGCTTTTAGAAACAATTGCACTAAGGTGAGAATGTGAGTTGAACAGAATTTTCTTGCTCCTGTTAATATCTTACCTTTCACAGAACAAGGCTGTGTGAAAATCTGTGGGTTATTTTTTTTCTGCTTGGTGACAAAATGAAAAATTTGGAATGAAGAAAAACAGACATCTGGGGTTTAAAACAACATTTTGTTTGCATTCTTTGGATGACACTCTCAGAACATAACTTCATCTTGAACCACTACTTCAAGATGTTTGGGAAACAACTAAACAAATCCAAAAATATTTTACCAATAACCTACTGCATTAGAATAGTTGCTGCAAAATGGAATTTTATTGCCTCCCCCACCCTCTCCAAGTGGAATAACCCATCTGCCTAAGGAATGTAGCCCTTCCCAGGTTATGAGCTCCTGAGAGGATTGTGTGATAGAAAAGAAAACATGGATTTGATTAGATGGAGCCTGAGACCTCAGCCCCCTGTGGCACCACCACTGCCTGCCTCCCTGGCCCCTGAGCAGGAGGGGACAGGGGCTCAGCAGGGAGAAAACGTGGCAGGCTTTCTCTCTGGGCTGGTGGGTCTGCCTGCTGCCATCCCCACGGGGCTGGCAGGACCCTGTCACACCCCCCTGCCCTGGTGTCAGCCCTGCTCTCCTGTGGCTGCTGGGAGGGGGCATGAGCTGGCCCCCAGTGCGGGTCTGGGGTGGAGACAACTGGGAGGGGGGAAATGAGGGAAAGGAGGACAGGGTCTGAAGATTTGTCTTGGTTTGAAAGACAGGTACTTGCCAGCAAAAAAGCTGGAATCTCCCTTTGAATAGAGAATGTAAACCCCCTCCCTCAGATTATTATAATTTTGCAATTGGAGGCTCTCAGGCAAAGATTTGGGAGTGGGAATAACAGTCCTTTACTAGGAATATTAGACAAAACAAAGTAAAATACAAATGTAATAGCACTAAGAGACAAGTAAAACAAAAAAATAACAAAACCCCAGAAAAAAAACCCTGACAGAGTGAGGGTTGTGACCTGACAGCCTGGGTGTCAGGGTGTTAAAGCAGTCCAGATGAAATCCTCCTTGAGTAGTAGATGCGGTTCTGTGAAGTGGAAATAGTCCTGTAGGAAAGTCCAGTGGTGACGAGATGAGTCCAGTCTTCCTCTGGAGAAAAATCCAGTGCAGGAAAAACCAGCAGGGTCCTCTGGTGCTCCCACGTCCTTTCAGAGCGGTGTCCTCGGACCGAACTGTCCTGTTCACTGCTGTCCCCAGGAAAAACCTGCTGCCCCCTTTCGTTTCAGTCAAGTGCCCATAAGTACCCAGCAATTAATTACCTAGCAAAACCACCAGGAAAAAATTCCACAAACACAAAAGAAACAGATCCAACCCCCAACAAGATTAAACCAAATTAAGAGGACAGGGAGAGTGGGAAAGGAATCTGGAAGTGCTGGAGGAGCCAAGCTAACAGAGGGCAGGAGAGGCTGCGTGCCTTCCAGGAGAGATTGGATACCATCAGCACTGTCTCACTGGCAACTTACAATGAGCCTCCTGTTGGGAGGAAAGAGTTAAAACAATTTTGAGCCTTGCAAGGCTCACAGTCTCAAACTATAACTGGTGAAGCCTGGCAGCTGAGGATTATAAAGATAAGAGCAAGGGTAACACACAAGAAGGAGCTGGTGGAGGAGCAGACCATGGAGTGCTAATGATGACTTCTCACAGGGCACAAAAGTGGGATATAATCCCTGGTCCAAGGAGCACGGAAAACATCCCAATGCCTTTGCTTGGACAGAGACCATCATCAGCCTCTTCTCCCTGAAGCCATGACTGTCAGCCTTTGGGATGACACCGGAGATGGCAGAAGCCCCTTGGTGCCTGCCCTTGCAGGGTTCAGCCCCCTGGCACTGGGCAGCAGGTCACTGTGGGCACTGCCTGCAGTGCCAGCAGCTGTGACCTGGCAGCCTCCCCCGTGCCCACGTGCTCCTTGGCTGCTCCAGGTCAGAGCTGTCTCCTCTCATTTCAGCTGCTTCACTGCACGTCAGCCATGCTGGGGAGCCAGGAAAAGATGGGGTAATCCAGGTCCACCTACTGCTTTTTCACCTCAAATGCTCTCACCTGTCCTCAGGTGTCATTGCTTCTGCAAGCAGTCTGCCACATCCCTGTCACCTGGCTGTCCTGGAGCTACCTGGAGCTCCTGGAGCAGGTCCTCCCAGTGGGCAGTGATGAGCTGAGGGTATGCTTCAGGTCTGTGTTGTAAGAAGGAGCCCTGGACATGGTTCCAGGGCAAGGAGACCCTGCTGATTTCTTCCAAAATGTCGGTGCTGCAGGTGTGCCAGTGTATCCTAATTTCTTGAACTGTACCCTTTTGCAAGGCAGTTTTTGACTCTGGCAGCAGCCTGACCTCTCTGTAAAGATTTGTGTGAGGAGTCCTGTGGCTTAGATAGACCTGTGAAAATGATGGATTACGTTCATCCAGTCTATTTCAGGACCTGATTTCTGCTGTTAAAAGGTAAGGGAGTACGTGGACGTTCTCATGGCTCAGCAAGAGACTTGTCAGGCTTTTCTCACAATCTGGACTGACTTTCCTGTACCTTTTAGACACAACATTAAAGACTCCATTATGGAAAGCTTGGAAGATGGCTCTGAGCAGAGGCAGGTCTCCCACAGTTGCAGTAAGGTGGAATTGCTTGGCATTTCCCAAGGATCTGAAAAGTTTGTGACTTTGATAGCACCTGCAAAGTAAAGGAAGGCCAGAGTCAGGCCTGTGCTCACAGGCAGAGGAAGAAATGAGCAGAGCTGGGGTTTAGGCAGTTCAAGGATGGAGTGGAATAAGCTGCCCTCTGCTGCAGCTGTCACAGGCTCACAGAGTTATCCCATCCCCAAACTGCTGGGTGCTTGGGCCCCTTGTTTTCTCACCAGGAAAGACAAACCCAAAGAGAGTGAGGCTTGCAAAATGTGGGCTCCTGTCAACAGTGGAGACTTGCAAGATCTGCTGAGTCTGGGTAAGGAAGAGGGCTGGCACTCTGGAAAGAAGCTGCCTCATTCCTACCCCACTCACCAGGAACAGCATGGGGCTTGTGCTCCAGCCCTGCAGCTTCCAAGCAAGCTTAGGGCAGCAGGCATTCACCTCCCTGTTGTGTGTCCTACTGCAGAGAGAATGCATCAAAATGGTGGGGCAAAGCCATGGATTTCAGACTCCATTGCTCCTTGACAGGAGCACTGTCCCTCCAGTGACAGTCACACGACATCCAGAAAGGTGTGTGGTGTGGGTGAGTCAGGGTCATGGCCATACTGAAAGGGGCAATGTGGATGTGCTTGGGAAGAGCTGGAAAGACCAGAACTGTGGGCATAGCTGGGATGCTTTGCTCCAGGCCCTTAGTGGAACAGCCCTCAGGGACCATCACACAGAATAGAACAAAACACAGATGCCTATCGAGAGTCTTTTCTAGCAGTCCCTTTATGGAAAGGCCAAAAACCATAAAATACTTCTCAGTGACTGTGATCTTGGAGCAAGGATTTGCTCTACACCACTTCCCATTTGCAATGTGCTTTTTTCGTCTTCACAAAAGGCTTCCTTGGCAAAAGGGAGCTGCCAGCTGGCCAGATCTGGCCAAGGGGCTAACAAAAGTATTCAGCTCTACACAGTTAATGCCAGCAAAATTGTCTATTCAAAGAAAAGTCATAGTTTTGACTCTGTGTTTTTTCATCAGGGTTTATTACTCCAGGACCACTGCCAACATAATTTATTTTATTTAGCTAAAAAAGTAATAAAAAAAAAATCCAAGCATGTTGAAGCCATACACTTTGAGAGCATCCCTCATCCTGGCTGATACCACTGCTGATTCCCATCCATGCTCCTTTTGATCCAAGTGGTCAATGCCTTTGTGATGCCACTTTCTTTCATTCCAGAAGTGGAGAGAAATGATGACTTACCCCATTTCATTGAATTCCTATTTTTAAATGTTAAAAACAATTTAATTCCTGATGGCTATAATGACATCCCTGCCTCCCTTTCTCCTTCCCTTTTTAAACCACCTCGAAACCTAGGGGATGGAACTGGCTGACAGGATTCCTTTAATTATCCCTGCTCCCAACACTCATCTCCTCCATGGTGCCTTCAAGGGACACCACTATGAAAGGTTCTGTACACACAAGCACCACATCCACATCGAAGCAGAGAACAAAAACGAAGTGTCAGAAAAGCCACCCTTATAGAAATTAATAACAAATACAAGCAGGCACATTCCACCCGCCCCATTAGTCAGTAGTGTTCAGATACCATGGTGATGAGCCTCCCTATAAATATTTCCACGGCAGCAAAACTGCCTTAAAGGGGCAGCACAGCCTCTCCCCTGCACCTGGGCAGATCCCATCTCCAGAGGCACCGCTGTGCTTCCCAGACTGAGTGGCTGGCACCTGAGCCACTAGGAGGAAGCCAGCTCCATCTGCTTTTCCTTTTCCTGCAGCAAGCACCGGGAGCTGCCCAGCCCTGGCACCAGGCCCTCGCTCTGCATTCAGCCCCAGGGTATTGCTGGGGAGGAGGGTGGTCTGCACTTTGCTGTGGAGCAGCTTCTCAAAGCCGAGGAGCCAGGTGAGCACAGCATTCCTTATCTGCACATCCTCAGCATCTCCCAGCCTGAGCCCTCACCCAGCACAACCACAGACAGCAGCTTCGAGTGGGGAGCCAGATCTGTGCTTGTTTGTCCTCCCAGAGGCAAATGTTGGTGGGGCAGAACAACACCTGATCAGGTTGTTGGGCATTTGGGAGCTCCTGTTCACAGATCCTCCAGAAGAAAAAAGAGCCAAGCAGAGGGGCAGGGAGGGCAGGGTTAAGAAACACGTGCTCAGATGTTTAGGTTGCTGCAGCCAACTTCTGCCCACGCTGGAGGAGAGCTTTGAGTTTGTTGCCCTTGATGTAACCACCGCCAGAAGTTTGTTTTCACAAAACCTCCTTGTATTGAAAGCTACAGCTCACACCTTAGTACCTCCTCTGAGAAGAAATGAGTAACCCTGTTATTAAGCTGTGGGCAGCATCACCTGGAGGGTGATTCTTCACACACCTGCCACTCTTCAGAAATAGATGGGAAACTTTGTACTGCAAAATAATTTCCAAAGGGCAGCAGCTCCAGTGGAATATGGGGCATAAAACCAGAGAGAAATAATCATGTGAAGAAAAGCTGACCTAGCCTTAATGCAGAAGATCCAGTGCATGGTTGCTCCTAGTGCCTGTATAAACAAGGTAGAAACCACTTGGGGCTGCTGACTTCCACATGATCCCAGCATGATCCCAGCAAAAAAAACCTAGGAGAAGGAAGAAAAAAAGAAAAGAAACATCTTTCCTATAACTTAGTGAATCCCTTGCAGCAATGGGAAGGAATGGGACCCTAAGTTGATTGGGCTTGTGCCCTCATTGGGCCCCCTCCCACAATAGCTGGTATGATGGAGCAGGGCAAGGTAAAGGCTGTGTGCAAATGCCTTGCTGAGCTTTCTGGTGTGGTCCTACAAGAGCACTTGGGGGTGAGGACTGAACTGTTTTGGTGAAAACAAGATATTAACTGGTTGGACTGACTGCAGGGTGGGAGGAGATGAAGAAATCTACAGTCCTAACCAAGAAACTGCTGCTCCCTCACTCCATTGCTGCAGGCAAGTCTCCTCTCTCCCCTCTTTTCTCCCCCACTGCATCTTGCACTCTTCCTGGCTTTCCAGCCTGGTGTTTGTACAGTAGTTCCCAAGCACATCCTGGATGTATTTTGTTTCCTTAATTGCACTTTTTAAATGATACCTGGAGGTCCTCAGTAAATGGTGGCTGAGTGTGGAAGCACAGTGCCTGCCAGCCCCCAGCTGCTGGGCTGTGTTGTTGAGTTGCTTGTCTGCCCTATTTACATGGAGACTAATCAGCTCTCCATGGAATTTCTGTTTGATCCTTTGGCCTGTCTCAAGGGAAACACAACACTAACTGACAAAATATGTATATTTTGGCTTTCAAAAACTATTACACTTTGCAAATGTCACCCAGACATTGAGCTTTGTGGTTGCCAGGGAAACATCATGGGAGATAACCTGATCGCAGCTGTGAATTGCATCCTCTCCTCTCCTGGTGTGAAACCTGCACTTCCAGAAATGCCTGCTCTTGTCTTGGGGTATTTCATCTTTAGAAAGCAGAGGTTTGAAAAATAAGGTTTTTTGCAGTCCAGAAGGTATTTCCTTCTGAAATGGAGCTGTCTGGGGGGACTTGCTCCTTGGGCTCAAAGGCGATGGCTCGGCAGCAGAGGGTTTGTTGTGCTCTGATAATATCAGTGTCTGCTGGAACAGCCACAACCCTGCTCAGATAATGTGGGATAGAATCAATGGTGGGGGGGGGATTGTACAGTGTCAGCCTGGGGTTTGAAAAACTCGGTCTCCCTGGAGCTGATAGCAGGCTGGAGTCAGTGCTGGAGCTCCAGATGAGATGGATGGAGCCTCCTGTCCATGACCTGGCATAAAAAGGGCTGTGCTGAGTCGTCCCAGAGGCTGTCAGGGATCAAGTGCCTCTAGCAGTGAGGAAACCTCAAGCTGTTGTTCCCAACAGAAACGTTCCTGTTCTCCCCTTATACATTATGCTATGTGCTGTCAGGTGGAGGTGGGATGTCAGGGGATCTACTCTGAGCTTCCCTCTGTGCCAGGCAGGGCCAAGCCCCTCGGGAAGGCAAAACCACATCCTGCCTTGTGAGCAATAATAGCCTGCGAAGGGGTGCAGCAGCCCTGGACACAGATGGTGGTGAGCTCTGGGGGCACACAGGCCATGGGTGTGCCCCATGTGCTGGCAGCAGCTCTGGAGAGGGAGAAGGGGGGACGAGCACGTGGCCCCAGGGAAGCCTGATGTGTGTCTTCCCTTCCTGGTGTGACAGAATGGCACTTTAAAGACGTGAGATGCAGCTCTTTTCCCTGACACTCAAAGAGCCAGTTGACAAGCTGCTGTCAGGGAAATGTTGTCTAACTCCCTTTCCCCCAATAATTTCCCTGGTAAAACTGCAGTGCAGTGGAATCAAATGGTGACAGAAACCAGTGGGGGAATAGATGTGTTTTCTTTCTTTCTATTTTTTTTCTGAGTGCGTGTCTGTATCGGGAGCCCTGTGCACATCGGTAAATCTCGCCGGTTCAAAGAAATGTTTTTAGTGTTCATATTCAAACTTTAGCTCTTTCCCCTCTGCTAAAGAAACAACAAAGCCTTGAAGATGCTCCCAGCTTGCATGGGATTAAAAAGACATCGTGGCTGAAGTGGAAAACAGCATCTCATGTTTTTCTTTTGGGTTACATGTGCAGAAAGCCCCTCTGCTGCTCTTTCAGCTGGTGCTGTGAAAAGTCCTCCCTGATGAGGAAAGGTAAACTGTAGGTGGAGGAGGGAGAAGAGGACTGTGGTTATAAAACAACCTTGCAGGCAGACAGCTCGTGCCCTGGGTCATGCCAAAATTACTGTGAGCAAACCTGGGAGTGGGACTGACAGTGCTGGAGAGCTGCTGTGCCCTGGGCACAAGAGTGAAGCCTGGCCCTTGACGGTGTAATTACCATTAGCACCTCCTGTTTGCCCCAGTCATTTTCCTTAGGTGGCTGGCTGTGGTTCATTGGTGGTTCCTCTCCTTATTTCCATAAAGACATGAGGATTTCCTGGGTGTACAGGGAGAGGGAAGGAGCAAGAAGGCTGCAGCTTCCCACCAGCTTTGTGCAGTGCAGCTGGTGCTTCTCATCACCTGATGCTGGAGTACAAGTGTGGCTGCAGGGCTCCTCCTCTCAGGCAGTGTGTCCATGATTTGATTTTGTTAGAAACTTTTACTCCAAGAGCCCATTTTTGCCATCCTAACTCCTGTCAGGTTTCACTAAGGGTTTTTAGAAAGGGCTTTCCCTACTTTTTGGTGTTTCCTCAAGCTCAGCAGAGCAGAGAAGACCTGATCGTGTCCCTCAGAGCTGTAACCATGATAGGCTGGTCAGCCCTCTCTTGGTATTCAAAGTAGGATGTTTTAGGATGGATGTAATTTGTTTTAAGGCAAATCCTTGGGGTTTCATTTTGCTTTCCAAAGTGTAACAGCTGCTTGGGCTACGTTTGCTCGAGAGCTGAAAACCCTGCAAGGGTTTGTCCGTGAGTTCTGCCTTGGGTCATTAGGATTAATCTAAGCAACTGCCTCGCCCTTTCCTTGAAAGGGCTTAGGCCCATTTCACTCAGTGATGAATTTGGCCCCAGAATTTAAGTATCTACTTCTTTCATACTTCTCATCCTCAAAAAAACCCTAAAAAAATCAGATATCCTTTGGTCAAAGGGCACCGTAGTTTCTGCATAGAGCAAATAAGGCAGAGGGATGTGAAATTCATGAGATGCTGATTTTTGCCTTTTTTTTGGTTTTGTTTTAAATAAGCTACATCAAATTCCTTATCACCCAGTCCTTAGGAACTGCCTTAGCACAGTGGAAGAACTGATTGCATAAATGCCAGCTGTAACTCTCTTATTTTGGTAACGAGGCATTACTAAAGGCAGAAAGGCAGATTAATTCAGTGCCACACTCCGATGAGACCAGTGTCCTTTTGTCTGGGCCTGGCTTAGGAACCCTCTGCTACCTGGTTTTTGCTCTCAGCCTTGAATGTGGGGACTGTAGTAGTGGTCCAAAACACACATCTGTTATTGCAGCAAGAAGTCGTGAAGGGTGTGCACATATAGGTTAATTGTCAAGGGAAACTGACTTCAAGTACCATCAGACTGTTTTCAAATGCAATCGTGACATCTAAGAGGATGATCTTTGAGAGATCAGAGAGTGGAAATTATTCTCTTGCTTTGCACATCTGAGTGCAGTTTGGCTACAGTCAAAATAGCTGTTTCAGCCTACGCTGTCAGTTTGCTCTTATCTCCCTTTCCTCTTGTTGTATTATTAATAATAATGAAAAAAGTTAAAGACAGCAGTAAAGACCTATCTGCGTGGGGCAGGGCTGGAGCCAGCCACTGCCTCTGAGTCATTGTGGATGGTGACCAGCGTTTGAGTGCCCTCAAAGGGGCAGGAAGCTCTTTGCCACGCTGCCTGCGGGTGTTTGAAAGGCAGGACTGCTGGATTTGAGCGAGCTCTCTTCATCTTCCCTCCCTCTCTCTCTCCCCTTGCACAGCTGCATTCAGTAATGAAGCTGGCAGTGTTAGAAAGTCACTCGAAGTAACCCAGCTGCCTCCGTGGGTTCACGGGGAGAACGACTTTGTAGCTGCTCTCAGTCAGTCCATTAATTGCACATAATAAGGCATTTAGTGACAGAAGGATGGTTGATGAGCCTTAGCTGAAATAACAAGGGCCTGCCAAGAGCTGAGTTTCTTTGTCAGGGAGGGCTGTGGAGGGTCCTAGCGCTGGAGTGCGGAGCTGGAGCCGTGCAGGGATGAGAGCAGTGGAACCTGCTGCTCCCTGATCTGCAGGGCACAGCTGGCCCAGCTCTGAGCAGGAAGCACATCCATGCTGGAGGACTGGCAGGGCAGATCTGCTCTGGGAACAGCAGGTCCCTGCATCTCCAGCAGTGTCTGCCTGATGAAAGCCGTGGGGAGCTGCCCCACTGCCAGAGGGGCTCCTGCTGGGACCACCGAGCACCTCGTGAGAGATGAGCTGTTCCAAATGGGCTGGGCATGGGGCCTCCACCCCTGTGAGACAGAGCAGGGCAGAGAGCATGGAAAATCAACGTGGACTGGGAAACTTGGGCTCTCTAGTTACCAAGCTGATCCTCTTGGTTTTGATGGGAAAATGAGTAATGGGTTGAGGTGGGTGCTTGCCCCAGATTCTTTGTGGGCTGCCATGGGCCCAGAGAAGAGGAGGACAATGACATGGCAAGGGGAAGCTGTTTCTGCAGGGAGGAGTGTGAGGGGTGTCCATGTGATGCAGCCAGGCTTGCTTGGAGCAGCTCTCTCCCTCTTCAACAAAGCAGCTGTTCCCACAGCACCAAACATTTCACCAGCATCAGCCCCTGGTGTTGTGGGGCTCTCTACACCTCATTCCCAGCTCAGCTCGGTGGGGAAGCAAGCCCAGGAGCTGTCACATCTGAAATACACAGCTCCTGTCCATCTCAGTGGGAAAACAGAGATGGTGACAGCATCCATGCTGGGAGAACCCAGCCTGAGGAGGTAAGGAGGGGCCCAGGATGATCCCCAGAGCTGGAGGAGAGCAGGCTCGGGGTGCCTGTGCACACAGGCCTGGCTGGCCCACAGTGAGGGTCACCCTGCAAGGGCAGGGGTGGATCTCCCCAAAATAGCCAGCCACACTTGCAGTGGGCACATGCAGGCAAGTCCTTGGAGCCCACAGCTGGAACATCTGCCTCGGTTTTGGTCTGTGCAGCTGGCTGGCTGGCTGGCACATCCCTCACCTGGGAGAAGGTCTGTGCTAGCAGTTGGCAGGAGGTGTTCCTTTGTCTGAATGAGCACCTGGGAATGTCAACATTTCTCCAGGCTGGTTTACTGTTCTCCTTACCTATTTATTTTAATGTCTCTGCCATGTGCAGCACTACTTCTTCTAGAGGGTCTGGATGTTTCACAAAGCGATGTAAATATTACCCCTGCATGGAGAAACAGGGGTACAGCACAAATGGCTGGTTTGAGCACAGCTTTTCCAGCCCTGAGCTCTCACTCCATCCTGCAAGGTCCAGAAGGAACAGGAGGCAGGTCTGGCACAGAAACCTGCAAGAGAGGGAACAACAGCTTTCCAGGTCAGATTACAGAGGTGAACCATGGCTGGTATGAAAGGTCTCAGGAAGTGTGGGGAGCTGGCAGCCCTGCTGGCTGTGACACCTCTGTGGATCTTTCATGCACCCCTTTACCAGGGTCAAAGGGGACATTTACCTGTCCCTCTGCTCAGCTGGGAACACTCTGGGGGAGCTGTCCCACGAGCTGAGTGATGCCATCCGCTCTGAGCACTGGGTGTTAATGCTGCCACCTTTATTACTATTTTTAATTAACACCCTGTCATGACTTGGCAACATTCTCTGTGCCTCAGGACGTCTGGACAAGGTCTGGCCACCTTCCTCCCCAGGGCATTCCTGACAGCAAGCCCAGGGCTTGGAGGCAGACAGCTCCTTGGTGACACAGCCAAACAGCTGCTCCTGCCTGTGCTTTCTCCAGTGCTGTCCTTGTCCTCTTCCATGTCCTTCCAAGGAGAGAGGCAAGGACCTGGCACAGCTGGCCTGTCCCACTGCTGGCAGCAAGCCCTGTGCTGATGTTTTGGGCAGCCCTGCTTTGCTGGTGTGCCTTATTTGTTGTACAGCTGAAGTGGAGAGGACACAGGCTGATGTCAAATCTTAATCACCTACCCACAGCTTCTATTCTTTGCTGTATTTCTCTCCATGTGGGAGGAGAGCTGGGATGCCCTCCTCCTTCCCCTCCTCTCTCCCTAAAGGCTTCAGCCTCCCTCTTCTACTCACCTGGTCTAGACAGCCTTGCTTTTATAGAGTTTCTGAGGTTTTGCCTTGGGCTTTTCAAAACCTGGAGACCTGAGGCATACACTGCTCACAGGAGTGTGAAACTCTGTGGCCAGAACCCACGACTTTTATTTGCTTCTCAACAGGGAAACATGTCTGCAAATCCTCACATCAGAAGTCCTGTGTGGATCATAACAGGTCTTTGGTAAGATGCAGGGAAGTGGAATGTGTTTATTCACTGAAAATGGCAACTTCAGCTGGGAAATTATTTTGATTTATTCCAAAACAAAGTGCTACAGTTGGTATGGAGGTTTTTTTTTTTTTTTTTTTTTTTTGTTGTTTATAAGTTTGGGTGAAAGAGGGAAATTTATCACACCTGTGCAGGCCAGATTTGGAGGGATAGGTCTTGACCTTGCTTCCAAAAGGGGAAACAGGAAGCATCAGGGCTGGCTTCTCCTGTTGTCTCACTTGACCTCCCTGACATCCTGCCCCATCCAGAGCATGTGCAGAGACCCCAGTTATGTTGCAGACATGTGGTTGGAGGCTTTGGCTCAGGAGGCAGCAATCCAGAGGAGTTTCAGGGCATGTACTGCCCTCCTGCCTGTCCCACCTCTGCTGAGTGGAGGAGAACTCCCCCAAACACAGCAGTGGCTGAGAGAAGCTCTTGATCTCCAAGCTTTGACCACACACCTCCCAAATGGCAGAGCAGGCATGACTCTGAGTCACAACCACGTGGATTATTAAAAAAACAAAGCAGCATCTGCCTTGGAAATCTTTCTGAAAGGGCTCTGCCATTCCTGCCCCCAGCAGCAGAGGCTGCTGAGCAAGTGGCTGCCCCTGGGCTTGCACAAGCAACCTGCTGGCTCTCCCAAACCTCCTGCATGCCCAGGAACAGGGAGGAGAGCACTGCTCCCAGGCTGCCACAGCTGTCTGCAGCATCCTTGACCTCGCTGTGCTGGGGCAATGTGCTCTGCCCTGCTGCTCTGAAGTCTGAGCCAAAACAGGGAAGAGAGCCCAGAGCAGTTCACACTCTGGAAATTCATCTCCTGGTGGCTGTGCCTGGAGCTGAGAGGCCCTCACTGGTCCATTATGGAGAGCTAGCTCATGGGCAGGGATCACTGGAGCAAACTGCTCTAGGAAAGAGCCTTAATGATAAATGTATCTCCTTGGGGCAGTTCTTATGAGCTCTAGGAGATATATACCACACCCAACATAGCTTAACTACTTCAGATGGCAGAAAATTAGCAGGATGGCTTAAGTGGTGGTGTTGGAAACAGAAAAGTTTATTAAAGAATAAAATAAAAAAAACGCTCTTTATAGAGAAAACCCAAGCCAGGTGTAAGAAGTCTTTGCTCCTAGTAAAACACCTCACAAAAGCAATTATTTCCTTTGCTCTTTTCCTTTTCTAGTAAATTGCTTAGGCAAAACTTTTTAGCTTCTGTCCACTTAGCTCTCCTTAAGTTTGAAATAAAGTCTCTTAAGTCTTATGAGATATCTTCTTTACCAATTGAAGAAAGAAACTTCTAAACTTTTTTTCCTTTTTAAGGAAACCAAGAGTAATTTAGTCACTCCATCAACAAAGAGCACATTCCTAAATCTTAATTCGATAAATAGCTCTTACCTCCCCACCAATGCCAGACCCCTGCCCCCTCCCAGCCCTGTTGCTGGAAGTGCCTTTATTCTGGCAGAAGGCAACACTGACTCCCTGATAGCTCTGCCTTCAGCAAAGGAGCCCAGAGGAGCCAGTGAGCTCTGGGCTTGGGGTGTCCACACAGTCCTGGTGGCACTGAGCTGCTCCTCTGGCAGGTCTGGGGGTGCCTCCATCAACACCAGTCACTCAGGCACTGCTGGCTGAGCCCTTCCTTTCAGCTGCTTATTGCTCTGCCAGACCCCAAGAGCTGCAGCTGAATATTTCAATGCCAAGTGTCTGCCCCAGGCTGATTTATCTTTTTTCCTTTAAACAGAAGCTTCAGCAATAATTGGATCTGTTGTTTCTCAGAGCGAGACTAAGGAAAAATATGTTCATAAAAAAACACTGCTATGCTGGAGAAATGCAATGCCTCTGGCCTCTGGGGACATCTGCAGTCCCCACTCCTCTTACTTCCCACATGGAGTCATGAAGTGATGTCCAGCTGGCCACCTCTGCTCCACGTGCTGCTCCTCATGTTCTGGATTCTCCTTTGGAGGAATACAGAGCTGTCTGAGCACATCAAGGCCACCAAACTCATTACCTCTGCATTTTGTACTAGCAGGACTAGTGAGTATCTGTGTGTCTTGGTCTCACCCTCTTTCTCTCTGCTCTACAGGGCTTCAGTGAAAAATCAACTCATTTTAAACATATGACACAAGCCCTGGTGCTGAAAGCACAACCTCAGGAGAACAGCCTGTGAAGAGAGCTGCCACTGGGGAGACTGCTGGGCAGCACACAGATGGCAAGGGGTACAGCCTCCCTCCAAAGAGCAAGGCTAAACCTGTGTAAGGTTGTACCTGTGCTTGTCAGGCAGTCCCATCCAGCCCAGCACTAAGTTAGGTAGGAAACCAGCAGGGAAAAGCATGCTAAAGAACCTGAGTTTCTTTTTTTCTACCTCCAGTTCCAGCTGTTATTCTTTTAGTGAGTGAGAGGAATTCAAGCTATTTGTTCCTGGCTGTCAGACCTTAGCTTCTGGGCTGTTGCCTCTTATTTGTTTTTAGTTGCCTGGCTCCTCACAGTGATCTATTTCTTCCTGTGTATTTCAGTATTCCACCCTATGGGCAATGATTTCCCCTTTGTCACCAAAATATTGCATTACCATTCATCTGTTTTTTTCTGTGCTAAGTTTATTTAAAAAACCAAGGAACAAGAAAACCAGCAGACTGAAAGGAGTTCATCCCATCCTCCTTTCAGTGCTGCCTGCTACCAGCTCCTTTCTAGTCAGGTTGCTGCTCATCTTGCAGTGCTCACACTAATCCTCAGCTTTGCTGGCTTAACTGTTAATTTTCCACTAGCAGGCATTTTCTGAGGAGTTCAGGTAGATGAGATCTGCCATGCCTTTGTCTAGGGATGTATTCCACCAAAGCATCTGTGTAGAACATGACTCACCTGTTGTAAAACCCACCTTGCCTCTGAGTTTTGTTTACCTTTGCCTTCCAGCTAGGCCTTCCCTTCTCAGGAGGTGTGCAAGGTTTATGTCCTGCCTGTGTGCTCAGGTCTCTGTATCCATCACATACTGTTCTTCAGTCTTCTAGTACCACATTTCCTCTTCCTGCCCTGCTTGCTACATCCTTTAGAAACCCCTGCTACCAGCCCTTTTGCTTTATTCTGAGTTTGGATTTGGAGTTTGTCTCGCTGTCTCCTTCACTCAGTTAAAACACATCAATCTTTTACTGGAAATGTCCATATCCAAGTCCTCCTCCCCAACAGCCTTTGTACCTTTCCTCTTTTATTCCTGATCCCCCTCCTCACTGAGAACTTGACCTGAAATTTCTTTCCTTTAAGGTCAACTCTCAATTTTCTTTTTGACAAACAAAATAAAGTCAGTGCCTGCTGGAAAGCTTCGGGGGGTTTTCCCCCTGGACCACTGAGATCATTTGGCTCCTTTCTAGATCCTCTTCTTCCAGCCATACTCTCAGAGTGTTGTTCCCACACTGGAGGCAGCGGGCTGGGATTCGCGTTACCAGCACGGATCCCAGGTGTGTTTCACTTGCTTCCTCATCATTCCCAGTGGAATGCTCATTACCTCTCACCACAGCTTTATGCAGTTAGCTCATGTGCTGTCCTGAGCTCCAAAACCCCTTCCAGAGCCTTTGCTTTCCAGTCACAGCACCCTGGGTGTCCGCCTGGAATTTCTTATTCCAGGAACAACTTTGAGTAGTAAAATGCCGTTTGAGCGGGCTTTGCTCGCTGAGCTGTGGAGACTGCTTTGCATGGTTGCCCTGTGCTCCTCATTATTCATCCCTTTGAATCTCTTTGTCATTTATGCACTGTAACAGCACTGAGATTTGCATCTGCTTCCCAGCGATGGAAATGCTGGAAAGTGTCAGGCCTCGAGCAGCTCCCCCAAGAGCCCTGCTTGAAACACTCCCATCTGCAGATGATTCACCACTGACAATTTCTTGTTGAGATCTGTCAGCCAGCTCTTAATGTAGTAAACGTGTGGTTTATTGATATTATATACTGCTGATTTTTTAATCAGAGTGTTGTACAGTCGAATGTCAAATGCCTTACAACAGTCCTCCCTAAAGCTGACTTGCAGCCAGCCTTGGAGTCAAGTGGTAGGTGTGATATGTGTCAAATAATTGTGTCATCTCATCAGGGAAGGCCCACAAATCTAGCTGAGCCAGCTGTTAAATATATTCCCATCCTCTGCCATCACTTACCACCACAAACCTCTTGGGAAATTCATTCCAGTCTCTCCAAGCTCATTGCTGCCTGTGTGCCCCCACATCCTCTGGAGCAGGAGTTTTGGTGCATTTTTCTTCCACACAGCAGCATCAGTGTGGGCCTCTCCTTGGTCAGGCAGTGCACCTGATGCTCAGCACTGGGCAGGCCCCAAGGAAAATGGGATGTGCAGTGTATGGTCCTCAATGTCCTCTGCCTCCAAAGGCAGTTGAAGGTGTAATTATTCATCTAATCCCCCTGCTCCTTCTGGTGTGCACGAGTTGGAAACCTGGATCCTGGGGAAGCAGAGAGGATGCTGAAGAGGACCCAGTCCTACAGGAGATGTTCTCTCATCCCAGAGCTAAACCCGAGACTGACAGGCCCAACCAAACATTTCCCTGCTGAAAAGACCAGTGATGCCATGCTCTTCCATGGCCCTTGGTGGAGGCTGGAGAGACCATGTCCTGGGGGCTCTGCAGGAGCAGAGGGGACAGGGGATGCTCTGTCCCCTCTCTGCACTGCACTGTAACTCTGATGCACTTGGGTAAAGTCAGCTGGTAATCGCACGCGGTGATAAATAGTGAGAGACAGGAGTTCCTTGCAAACAAATGAGCCTCAACTAACCTCATTTCTTCTTTTGACAGGATAACAAGCTTAGAGGATAAATTCTCCCCTGCCAGAATTTGTTTCTCTGCTGCCAGCCACCTCAGCATTTAGCAAAACCCCATTCTTTGCTCAATTCCAGGCTGCTTCAAGCAAAGGCGGGTTCAGACCACCCTCCTCAAGTTCTGGATTCAGTCCCACAAGCTTTTCTCCTGCAGGCTGCTGAGCTTGTTCCCAATGCCCTCACCTCTGGAGATGCTCCAGCCTCCCCACTGCCTGCAGCTGGCAGGAGCACTCTGGGGCAGTGCTGGGGCAGGATGGCAGAGCCCACATTGACCTGAGACCCCTGGCAGAACTGCTGTGGGAAAAACCAGCTGTGTGCATCAGCAGCAAGGACATTTCTTCTCCTGGCAATTTGAAGAGGCTGTTCCTGGGCAGCTCAGCAGCACTGGTAAGTAAATTGGCAAGAACTTGAGATTTTCCTTGGGTGTCTGTCAGGTGTTGCTTGAGTTTGAGACATTGCTGGTCTTGGACACTTTGGAAGTGCCTTTCCTACCCCTCTGGAAGTCATGCAGGCTCTCAGCTGTGGGCTGTGCCCCTTGGTGAAGGAGCTTTCTCTCAGGAGAAATTCAGAACCTCACAAGAGTCCAGAAATGTCCAGAAATATATAAAGTACTTAGGAAAAGAGGCCAGGTTTGCAGAAATCTGGGAAGACCACTCAGAGGCTGAGGAGTTTGGGGTTCTCTACCTGTGATTCAGGGTTTTGGAGTGCTCTGGTTATCCAGCACCTCTAAAAAACACAGCTGTGAGATGCAGAGCAGCAGGTACACGAGCGAAAGCTTCAGTAATGTGCTCTTTAGCAGCATCCTGAAAGGACCCTCTCCTCCAGGCTTTGAGTGCTGGGCATAGTATTCATCTCTGGTGGCCCTTTTCACAGTTCCTTTGTTGCAAATAAGAGCCTGGACCCTTATGCTCTTTTAGGCAAAGGTACTGGGGAAGAGGACGTGTTTAAATAATTAAAAAGTGCTTTTCTCCATTCATGGTGATTGCATCACATCCTCGCTGAGCACAGCTCTGTGTGCAGTGCTAAACTGAGCCCTTTGCCAATTTCTCCCAATTGGTCAAGGCCTTGAAGAGTGAAATCAGCAGCATTCAAAATGAAGCAAAACTCTGCCAGCACTGGGTTTTGTTACAAAGTGAAATTTGCCCATGGTTAATTTTGAGGATTTGTTAAGGGGCGCAACCCGGGCCCCAATCCAAGCAGTGCTGGCAGGATAAAAATCCTCCCCACACCACCAAGGCAGACATTTCAGGGGCACCATTTGCAGCGTGGTGGTCCCTCTGTGCAAAGAAAATAGCTGCCCACTTCAACACAGGCTGACCTGCTGCCTGCCCAGGGACTTGCATGGGCTGTCTTCCTCCAGAAGTGCTGAGCATGTACAATTCCCACTGACTTCTTAGTGGGAAAGCTGTGGGTTTGACAGGTTAGATCCATAGTTTGGGGGATTTTTACCACGTCTGGTGACATCTGAAAAACAGCAGATTAAGATACAGTTCAGTCTTAACCCTGCCTGCAGATCAGCATTTTAACCAAGTTCCCACCGTGCTGGATGAAGTGCATCAGAAGAGTTTCTTCTTACAAGAAAATACTGCTCGAGTGCAACTGTGATGCAAGAGCAGATCAATCTGCCCCTTCAGATTGCAGCTGCTCTGAAGTTTTGCACTTGTCCTGAATACAGAATTCAAAACAAAGCTCGAGAGCCTGCGTTGACTGAGAATAAGGTTTGTGCAAAGCCCTGCCAAGTGATAAGGCAGCTCCCCCTGGCTCTGAGAACGGAGCTTTCATCCCCAGCCATGCTCAGGTGCGAGGGGAAGCTGGAGCTCCTGTGAGAACACCCAATCCTGCAGCTCTGGGCTGTGTGGAGGCTCTTGAAAAGTGCAGACTGGGCGTCTTTCACCCGTGGTTCACCAGGGAGGCAAATCAACAATTTGCTTAAGATACTATCTTTACAATCCAGCACATCAGTTATCAAATGTGTAACGAAGAGATGCTTGAAAGGTGCCTTGGTTTTGCATATCTCAGTTTGAATTCTGGCTCCACAGAGACAATATGGTTTTCCCAAAGCTGCTTCCTGCTGTGTGTTTGCCTCAAGCTTAGATTGGTCACTGGGGCTCCAGATTGCAAAAATCAGATGGGATGTGCCTGTCTTTGTTTTCAACAAAGGGACAAGCTTTGCCCTTTGCAGTGCCTGCAGAGCAGTGAGTGTTTGTGGGAATATTGGGTAGCTGGGCTCATAACCTGCCTGACCTTGCTGGGGAGAATCCCTGCTGCCCTTGCAAGACTGAAGTGAGTCTCCCTCTGCGGCTGGGAGTCACCTGCCTTCAGGGAGTTTCACAGCAGAGGGCATGGGGAGATGCTGTGGGTGGGGGAGGCTCTCCCTGCCTGCCTCTGTGCCCTCTGAAGGTGCAGAATTGCAGGTTCTGCTGTGAGTGTAGGCATGAACAGTCCACAGCCATGCAAAACTTTACCTTAAAACTGAGAAATTTCCCGATACAGCTGGAAAAAAGTTGTGCTCTGTTCTGCTGCAACACTGCCCAAGCCACCTGCTTTCAAACATCCCCCCTACCTGCTGTCTGTTTTGGTGCTCCTGCTCCCTCTTTCTGCTGAATGCTGCCCCTCTCCTGGCTTTGGTGGTGTTGTCCCTTCTGCAGCAAAATGTGCTTGTCATCCCTGCAAAGAGGACTCTCAAGGCCCTCAGCTTTTGGGGACAGGCTCTCCACCATGGGGTGAGCTTCTGTAGCACCTTTCTGATTGCAGGGTGGGCACATCAGAGTATCTTCAGAGCCTCTTGGGAGGTTTCTGTAGAAAGAGAGGGTTTGCACCTGGAGCCTGGGTTCTCATTTTGGGTGCTCAAGGCCTTCCAGCTGCCAGAGAAGGTAGGAACTGGTTTCAGACTAACTCTGAGGTTTAACTTTAGGATTCCCTTCAGGTGCCTGGCTTTGCCTGCCCATCTCCCCAGGAGAGTGTCACACTGCACCAGCAGCAAGACCTGTGGCAACAGAGCTGGTGACCTGTCTTGCAGAGTCCCAGATACTGGGCTATCAAGAAGAAGCTAATGAGATAATCAGAGCTGACATGGAAACAAAATATTGCCCTCCAAAACTCTTCCCCTTGTCGTTTTCCTGCACATCTTGGTGCATTTTGTGGTCTCCTGCACTGCTTGTGCCCAGCAGCCCTGACAGCTGAGCACACACCTTCTGCTCTGGCCTGTCCTCCTCCACTCTTCTTGCTCAGCCCTCCCTCATTGAATCTGATTGACTCCCAGGCCATTGATTTGAAATAAGGTCTTGGGGGAAGGTCTGAGGGTTTTGCTCTGGTTGTGTGCAGCAGGCTTTGGGCTCTGGTTGGGAGCCCCTGAGCTCCTGTATTAAATGATGGTCAGCGATAGGAGCGCAGTCATCGCTTAATACCCCAAATTGCTGCTTTTAAGAGGGCAGGGTTTGGCTTCTGGCCAGATCTCTGTGCTCCTGGCAGAATGATTCATTACCTTGTTCTGGCAAATGTATTTTCATCTGCTAGTTTAAATCTGATTTCTAGTACTCTGTGTGGTTCTCACAGCTGAGGAATTTCCTGCCCTTTATCCGCCTGTTTTCTTCCAATCTAGGCTAAAATCAATACACTTAAATAAATAAAGCCATTGGGCTTGCCAGTACCTCCTGCTGTGTCAGCAGCACAAGTAAAGCTGGGTGACCAAAGATTAGTTAAGCCATTTTCTTCTTCTTTAAGTAAATTTGCTGTTGTTGAGGCCTGCTAGACCTCAGCAGGGTGTGTTTGCCAGCCAGCAGATCCAACAGCATGGCTTGGCATCCCATCAGTGGCAGCTGCCTCAGTGGGGAAGAGTCCCTGTGCTGGTCTGTGGCCACTCCTGCCCATCAGGGCTTGGGTTGAGAGTGTTTTTCTGGCATTTTTTAATGCTTTGTGATGGGGATGTTCTGCCACTGAGCTCAAGAGGATGGGGTCCACAGGGTGCAGCCCTGTCCTTTTAAAGCACTTCCCAGGTGTGGCTTTCACATCTGCTCTTCCCTGGCAGACATGATTTTCAGGTCTGCTTCTTCTGAGAGGGTTATACAGTGCATGGCAGAGATTTCTCCCACAGCTCCTGTCTGTCCTGCAGAGGGGGATGCTGGCAGGAGCATCCCACACCAGGATTCACACATCCATTTCTTCTGGGGCCAGGGAAAAAGGGAAGGGAGGCGTGAAATGAGCTCTTCTCTTTCTTCCCTAATGCCAGGAATTACCCCCAAAGCACTGAGTTCAAGGAGCAAAAAACCACTTAGGATTTGTAGACCAAGCCTTAGGGTTTCTGCAGCCCTGCCCTTGTGTGTGGGGAGTGGACAAGATGGGGTTTTGTTGGTGAGCTATTAAGTGTATTCCCTGCCCTGGGTTGAGCTCACTGCTGTGTGCTGGGCAGAGAAAACATTAGTGGAGTGGAAAACAGATCCTCTCCTGCCTTCCTGGGCAGTGCCCTCAGCTCCCCACAGAGCCCACAGCTCTTCACAGAGCCCAGTAAGTCAGCTTTGCATTCATGTGAAGAACAGAAATTGTGCTCCTGGGCCTCAGTCTGGTGCCAGCTTCCAAATTACAGTGTAAGCCCTGCTCCAAAGGTCTCCCCTTGACTCAGGGCAATCGTTCAGAGATGTCTCTGTGCAGCAGCTGCAAGGATGGAAGGAAATTGCCTTTTTAACATTCTCTGTACGTGCTGGGTTTTGGGTGTTTGTGGGGTTTTTTTTGAAAGATTATTTTTAACTAAATTGAAAATAATGACAGACATAATTTTTTTTTTATTAATAGAATCATAGAGTGGTTTGAATTGGAAAGGACCATTAAAGGTCATCTACTCCAGTCCCCCTGCCATCTGCAGGGACAGCTTCAACTTGATTAGGCTGCACAGAGCCCTGTCCAACCTGACCATGAATATTTCCAGGGGTAAGACATTTAACTCTCTGGGCAACCTGTTCTTATGTTTCATCACATTCATAGTAAAAACTTTCTTCTTTATATCTAATCTGAACTGACAGTCCCCTTGTTCTGTCACTACAGGCTCTGCTGAAGTTGGTCCTCACCTTTCTTGGAGATCCCCTGTAAGTACTGAGAGGCTGCAATAAGGTCTCTGCAGAGCCTTCTCTTCTCCAGGCTGAACCACCCCAGTTCTCTCAGCCTGTGCTCACAGGAGAGGTGTTTCAACCCTCTGATCATCTCTGTGACCTCCTCTGGACTCACTTCCACGGGTCCCTGTCCTCCTCATGTTGGGGACCCCAGAGCTGGATGCAGGACTTCAGGTGGGATCTCAGGAGGGCAAAGGGGCAGAATCCCCTCCCTCAGCCCCTGCCCACGTGTCTCTGCATGCAGCCCAGGATGTGTTTGGCTGTCTGGGCTGCCAGTGCACCTGGCTGGCTCATGTCCAGCCTCTCAGCCATCTGTGTACCCCCAAGTTATCCTCAGTGGGGCTGTTGATCCATCCCTTCATGCCCCAGCCTCTGTTGATTCCAGCAGTCAGCACAACCCAGTGCAGCACCAGCACCAGGCCTTGTTGAAGATCATGAGATTCCCATGGGGCCACTTCTCAAGCTTGTCCAGGTCCCTCTGGATGGCATTTTTGGCACACACCCTTCAGGTGTGTCAGCTACCCCACACAGCCTGGTGTCACCTGCACACTTGCTGAGGGTGCACTCGATCCCTTTGTCTGTGTCATTGAGATATTAAACAGTACCTGTCCCCAGCATGGACCTCTTGGGGACACCACAGCTCACTGGTGTCCATCAGGACTCTGAGCCACTGACCACCACCTTCTGGATGGGATCTCCCCCTGATATTTGCTGCATGATGAAAAACTGTTTCATCAAACAACTTCCCACTTTTTCTTCTGTTATCATCTGTCACCCTGGGGCGACACAAGAAGGACACGGAGCAGTTCTGGTCAAAGCAAATTAAAAACCTCTTTATTAAAACATCTGACTCCATATAAATATCTTTCTGAAATGCCAGTGTCATTGGAGGGGACAGTGCCACCTCCTCAATGTCACTGGGCAACCCAACAGTCCATCAGGTTGCCCATCCCCCATAAAGGAATGCAAAACAATAAGTTACTTACATAAAGTGCATGAGAAAGTTTGTACAAAAAATGCAAACATCAGAAGGTTCAGTAAAATTTGAGAAAATCAGGGCAACAATCATCTACCCAGCTCTGGCTGCTGCTCACTCTTGGGAGCAAGCAGGATGTGTTACAGCCCAGCAGCTCAGCACAGGCAGGGAATGAAAGTGCAGAGCCTTCCCTCCCTCCTTGCCCATAATTGCAGGGTCTGCAGATGAAAGCATTCAGGGGGTGCAGTGTCAGGCTCAGGGCACTGAGGTGAGTGGGATCCACATCATCACTGCAGCCTTGCAATTCCTTGACAGTGGGTGGGATTTCCAGAGCCTGCCATCCCTTGGTCCCTCTGGGCTGAGCTGGGATGTCTCAGGTGCCTGAATTGGTGAGGTCACCATGCAGCAAGTCGTGCTGTGTGTGACAGGGCTGCCCCAGGAGCTCCTCTGAAGGTGAGTACAGGTATCACAAGCTGTGCCCCAATCTGGAGAGATGCAATGGAGTGGAAAGGAGACAGGCTCTGTTTACACACAGATACCTGTGCAGCCAGCAGTGTTAGTGAGAGAACACAGAAAAGGACATGACAGTTACACTGGGTTTTCATTAAATATTAAATGGAGTGAAGTTTTCTGGAGTGTGCCTGGGCTGTTTCCAATTGTCTGTCTGATGGCATGAGAGAGAAGCCAAGTGGGTGAACCCTGGGCCTGGAGGTGCAGGGTTTCCTGCTCAGGAGCTGTGGTGACAGGAAGCATTTGTGTGCAGGCTGCCCCAGGAGCTCATTTCACCCACAGCAGCAAATCTCCTCCAGTGCCCCACTGCTGGTAGGGCCCAGAGAGAGGAGTTAACTCTTGCAGGTGTCTCCAGCAAGAGGTCAGGGGAGGGAGGCAACTGGAGCAGAGCTGGAGCAGCAATGGCAAGCAGCAAACACTTCCCTGGTTGCTGGCTGGGGATGGGGAATTAACCCCTCATGTACCCCCTTTCCACCAGGTTTAACACAGAGTGGGTTCCCTGTGTGTAGGGAATACTGAACAACTGTTATAGCTTCTTTGGGGGTTTTTTGGTGCTTTTCCCCACTTTTCCCCTGCCCCAGGAGCTGTAGCACAGCCTGGGCACAGCCCACCCATCCCACTCCATCTCCTCAGCAGCCTTGCCTTTCCTTGTGCAGGAGCTTAGCAGGGCAGCAAGAAGGAATCTCCAAACTTGGATTGGGTTAATAAGTTAAAATGCAGAGCCTTAATCCCTGCTGCTAAATCAGAATGTAATTCAGCTTATAACCACAGCCCAATCCATGTGAATTACAATCACTTTAAATACAGCCAGGACTAGCTGGGATTTACCATCCTCCCAAGAGATCCTGAAAATGAAAACTGGGACACTGCACTGCTCTGGGTGAACCTGCCATCAGAGGGAGCTGAGGCAGTGGGGCAGCAGAGGGATTTTGTTGCCTCCCAGGCCCCTGAAGAGAGGGGACCTTGGGTGCAAGCCTTGGTCAGGGCACGTGGCTGGAGCCTCCTGCAAGGGCTTATCCCTGGGGAGGGGGACAGAGGCTGCCAGCAAACCCACAGCACTTTTATCTTTAATTTAGAATGTTTATCTCAAGAGATTCTTCCAGCTTTAAAACAAACATAAGGAGATCTTCATTTGCCTGGCAGCATCTGGCCTCTAGAAGCAGGCACACAAAGTACAGTCCTGGCAGCAGGGCTGATAAGGGAGGGCTTGTTCTCTGCCTCCTTCCTCCCAACTTTGACCTTTGGCAGGATGAGCCTTGCTCTCCCTGTCCCTGTTTCAGGAAGCCAGTAGAGAAAATGGGTCTTTCCAGAGCTTGAAGCAACAGTGAGCACGTGGCAAGTGTTCCCCTAAGTGCCTAGGAAGATCTTTCAGTGCTTTCACTGTTACTTGATGAAGTCCTGGCTTTCACAGCTTTGATGGGGAAAGAACAATTGCTCATTGTCTTCCTGCAGCACCTCGGCCTGGGAAATGGGAGCAGCAGAGTCCTTGTGCCACCACTGACCCAGGAGCTTTCCCAGGAGCCTCAGGCAGTGTCTGGGAGCATGCAAATTCAAAGGTTCCACAGAAATTGAGAGTCTTAATGGATGCTCTTCCAAGCATTGAACTGGAAAGTCCCTGTGGGAACAAGGCATGACTCCTGTGGGCTGCCAGGCACAGATAAAGAGTTCAAGGCATCCAAGTTGCTACTTAAATTAGTGGGTAGAGGTTAGAAAATAAGATCTTCTGCTCAGACTGATGCCTATGTTTGAACCTTTTTAGGAAGAATCTGATGGTGGTTTTTTTTCACATCACTCTTTTTTGTGGTTTCCTTATATTTCTCTTTTTCCATTGGTGAAAGGCTAGTGCTGTTCTGCTATCACCTAGCCAAAATGAGAATGCATGGCAATTTCTCAAAGCCTGGCACATAAAGTGCCTGGTGCACTGGGATGGAGAGCTTGTGAGTTTTCTGTGGGTGTGATGAGGGGATGGAAATGATCTGAGTTCTTGGGTGCTTTCCCAAACCCAAGCTAGCCAGTTTTCTATGTTTAGATATGGTTTACTTAGCAGCACTGCTAGAGTGGGGAGGAGAGAGGAGGATTTTCAAGCACTAACAATGCCTCCTGATGCAGCCTGAGACTGTTCCCTGGCCCAGCCAGTGCTGGGGCCTGGGCTAGAAGAGGGGGAACTTCCCAGCTCCTCAGACAAACAGCACACAAAGCTCCCAACCATACTGCTCTTGGCTCCTTGCAGAAATACACCATCAGCTGATCAATCTCCTCCCAGGCAGCTGGGCCAGCCTGGCCCCACAGTTGTTCTGACATCCTCCCTTTGTCCTCCAAGATGTGCCTCAGGGCCATTGTCCCTCTCAGCAGCTGCCTGGGTGTTTACCACACTTAAGGGTAAGGGCTTTTTCCTCTTTCCCACTGAAGTCATCAGAAGATTTTGAATTTTTGCAGGGCTTCACAATCACATTGTTAGTTTCCCCCGAGCTTTCAGAGAGAGCTGTGAGCAATGCTTCCCCCTGTTTTTGCTGGTCTAACTGCAGAAAGGACAGAGATGCTCCTCTGAGTGTGACCAGGATGTCTCAGGATTCCTGAGACAGGGACTCACACCACTCCTACCAGGGCTGCCCATCTGTGTGCACTGCAGGTTGCAAAGGGAGGCCTCATCTTTCTATGGATGACCTGCAAAAGGTGCTTTGAAATGAGGGTGGTCCCAAGAACTTGTACTGCAGGAAGAGGCCAAGCAGGATATGGAGCTGGACACGATTCTTGGCTTTGCCACACTGGTGGCACCAGCAAGGATCTGTGTCAGGTGAGAGGTATGGCAAAGTCCCAGGTGTCAGGCTGATCCATGCAGCTGTCACAGCTCAGGGCACTGGGATGTCACCTCTGTGCTGGTACCAGAGCTGGGACAGAGCAGGGGCACCTCCTGCAGGGGAGTTGGCTGCTGTGCTGGGTGCCCATGGTAATTCAGGTGGAGCACCTGCCCACCCTGGAGAGAAAAGTGTCCTCCCCCAGAGCCACCCTGTGGGAAACCAGGACATCCCTCTTGCTGCCTTGGATGGGCTGAGACCCTGGCAGGGGGCTCAGAGAGCTTGGAATGGAGCCAAAGATCCCTCTGCTTTTGATCTCGAGCCATGGAAACAGTTACCAACTTTATATGTGAGGAGTTACAAACCAGGGAAAGTAGAATAAAATGAGTAGCTTATTACTGAGTAGAGAAATAGAATGTTAGGATTCATATGAGAAATGTACAGGGGGGTCAAGATGGAGGAATCTGGGTGTGTACTGTCCTTCCTCCTTTTTCATCGTCTCCATCTTCTTGGTGATGTTGGCACTCGGGGATTGGTTTAAGGTAGAATTTCACTGTCTAACATAGGTGATAGGTATTGGGAATAACTGTAAATAATGTCTGTGTAGTTTATAGTATAAAAAGACAACACAGCCCTGAGGGTGGGCAGTGTGCCTTGAGCTGAGCATCTCAGCTGGTCAAGGAGAACATGTTATGAGAAAATAAACAACCTTGAGAACGAAGGCCAGGCAGCTCTGACTTTTTCTTTGACCATCTGGCTGTGAAAAAGGACTCTCAGGGAATTCCCAGGCAGGGAAACCCGAGACCACCCCAGTGGGTGGTGTCCCTGCAGCTGAGCACCCAAGAAGTCAGATCATTTCCATTCCCTCATCACACCCACAGAAAACTCAGAAGTAGCTGTTTCCACCTTCCAGGCCTGGATGTGAGAGGCCTGGAGATGCTCACTCCTCCCCAGGGGATGGTGGTGGATTTGACCTCACCTCAATCAAATAATTTGCTTTTAATGGGCATGCTGTCCTGGCTGGAAGTTCACACTTCCTGGGGAGGTGCTCTGTGCAGGCCCTGGTCCTTCTTTGAGATGGCTGCTTCTATGCATGCCCAAAGTTGCCTGGCTGGAGAGCAGCCTGCAGCTGCCAAAGAGCAGTTTGGGGGGGTTTTGTTTCCTTGGTTTTGTGTGTGGGGNAGAGGGCGGGTTATAGGCTATTTTGCAAAGTTGCTTTTGAAGACTTGAAGTCTCTTCCTATGAGGCTTTTTCTCAGGGTGAATGTTAAAGGGCACTTCTTCCATCAGGAGACTCCAGAGCTCTCAGGCTGGCAGAGGGCAGGCTGTCCCTGGAGAGGGCACAGTGCTGTATCCCTGTCATGGCATCATGAAATTATCCCTTATCCCACACACAGGTGAGCATTGACAAAATAATGCTTGCAAGTGACCCTAACAGGGAATTACAACATCTGCTCCCTCCTTTATATGGGCTGCAGTACTGGAAGGACTGAGCCATTTCATGTGAGTCTGGCCCCAGCTGCAGTTACCCCTGTGCTGGCAGAGATGTGAAGACCATGATGAAGGCTTCAGGAAGATCATCCTAGAAGGGGAGGAGGTTGGAGATAGCAGGACCACTGTGTGCTGATCCCTGCTCCCTGCAGTGGAGTGAATGTACAGAGGATAATGCCAGGACAGGCTGACCTACTCTTGCCTTCTCCAAAGATGACCTCGGGAGCAGAGCACTCTCACCAGCAATCAAACTGATCCCTGCTGATGCTGAGACAGGTCCCAGACAGGCACAGGACTTGATTTCTCTCCTCTGTTCTGGATGCACCTCTTGGCTCAGCCACTGCTCAGCACCGGGATGCCTCTTGTGAATAACAAACAACCAGAATGCTTTGTCAGCGTGGAAGCCCATCACACCAGCAGAGGCTGTGCCTGAAATACAGAAGCAGAGCAGTTTTTGCTGAGGAACTCCCCCAGAGACAGACAGCTCCTGCATTATTAACAAGGGTGCTGATGAATCCCTGGTGATGAGTCGTGCTCGCTCCGCCAGCCGTGGCCGTGCTGCTCTCAGCTCCTCACTGCAGCCTGTGCCTGGGGGAGCAAGAGATGATTGCTCTGGGGAGCTGTTGGCAAGGCTGTGCTGTAAGGTTTGGCTACTCTCCCTAAAACTTGCACTTGTCCTGCCAGACTTGAGCTAGGTAGACGTGGAAATCCAGGGCTGGTTCTTTGGTGGCTGGAAAAAGCGAGGTAAAATGCTGCCATCCCCATGGGCTGTGACCAAAGAGAAGGATCTGGGTCTTGGTGTGTGCTGTCTGCTCTGCTCTAGAGAGCAATGTAGGCCCTATTCTCTGGTCTATTTTAAATGGCTCAACCAGGGGAGCTTCCTTCTTCTCTGGCTCAACAGATTTCCATGTTAGGAAAAATCTTTATCCTTTTTTTTTTTTTTAAGTCAATTTCATCTTGCTCCATTTATCAATTCTCCTTTTGGCTTCTGGATGCAATTACTCTCCCACTGTGGTCATTATACGTCCTAGGATACTTGTAGAAGAGGATTTTATGCAGCCTTAGCTGATGTTTGGCTGGGAAAGACATCTTCAACTCTTTCAGTTTTTGCTAAGTCAAGCCTCCTCTGAGCTTTCCTAGCTGCATAATACTTTTTTTGACAGTATAGCACTGGGGATGGTATTTAGGAGCCTCTGTATATACAGACAGACTGGTCAACCTCCAGTGCATCACATCATGCCTCTCCAGTCCAGCATGCTGTTGCCTGTTCTGATCCCACTGCAATCTGTGCTAATTCTCCAGCAGTGCTGCCAAGACACTTCACTCTGCCCTGCAGACACTCTGATGCCTTCCAGAAGCCACAGGTGATGCCACATGCCTGATGTCATTGTTGCCTTATGCAGAACAAATCTGATAACCCAATCTGTGCTACACCCTTCTGTCTGTTGGGGGTTTCTGTAATGTGAATGGTGTTGACCTCCAAAGTTTGTCTGTGCAAGTGGAGGGCAAAGCAAACCCTGCAGGAGCTAAGAGGGCTGGTTAAGATTGTACAGGAATAATTTGAGTAGCACTTTTTCTGTTGGTGGGGGTTTTTTATGTTTTGAAGCAGAACTTCCTGCAAATCTTGTAAGGAGTCTGGAGTAAGGGCAAGTTGGAGCTTGCAGAGTTGGGGCAATGAAATGAAAGGAGCAGTGCTGGAAGGACACTAAATCTCCCAACAAGATTGTGCAACACCAAAGTGATTGATAAATTACAAATATTGAAGTTACCTCTTTTATGCTTTCAGATTTCAGGTGTGTGACAAGAAGGGATGCTAAGATAGCCTTGAGGCCCTGGTTTTGGCAGCAGAGTTTTGCAAATGTCCCTCTTAGCTCACATGAAACACCAAGAAACCCTGACAAGATCTTGGAGAAGCCTGCAGCAACTGATGACCAAACCCAGAGGTGCTTTGGAGTGAACCAGAGGGAGGTGAGGTGCTTTGTTTTGGCATTAAGGAAGGAAGAGCTGAACCTTTGGAAGGGACCCCAAAAGGAGAGAGGCACTGAATGGGCTCTCTGCCACCTGAGAGGCAAAGCCTTACCTGTATGCAAAGTGGTGCAGCCCCAGGTGGAAGTGGTGAAGGAGTTGAACAGATCAGATGTGTAACAATGCAGAAACAGCATTGCTAATGCTGCAAGAACAGCACTGCACAGACCCTCCTGTGCTCACCCCTGTCTCCCAAGCAGAGGTGAGTTCATCTTCAGAGCAGCCTTGGGCAGTGCAGGGGAAACAGAGCCTGAAAAGGAGCCAGGAATGCCGAGGGTGGGATGGGGAATGGATTGAGGCAGTCTCCCCTGAGCCAGAGACCAGCTTTCCTTCTTGCCTGCAGAAGCTGTAACTGTACTGACAGTCTGTGCCACGTGTTGAGTCCTCTGCAGGACTGAAATATCTTGCTTAATTGGTGGCAGCAGGTTATGCTATCTAAGTTTTGCAAGCCCATTGATCGTGCTCTAATCATCTCAAAAAAGGAACAGGTTAAAACGAGGCCTGCCACTGATCCCTGAGGTGCCCACCACCCTCTCCTCAGTGCCCTGCCTCTCCAATTACCATCCTGCTGGCTCTGTCGCTGTGGCAAAGCACCTGGAAAAGCCACGCTAAATTCCTCGTGAAAGCACTGCTTCACCAGAGGGAACATCAGCACAGAGCCTGGCCTAGGAGAGCTGGGATGCACTCCCAGGGTGTGGTGTGTAATTTGGGTATCGTGCATCTTGTGCACCCTGGGGCTGCTGCCTGCCAAGGGTCACTGTTCCCCCATCACCCTCCCCATCTGTTGGCACGATTTCCCAGGCTTTGTGCTAGGAGAACCCTCCCTCCTGGGCCAGGTGATGCTGTGGGCAAGCAAGCCTGGTCCCCAGCACATCAGCTGTGAGGATGCTTGTGGGAAACCAGGACATCT
>WBNO01010198.1:0-50897 GCA_013400575.1 Peucedramus taeniatus
AAGGAAAAGGAAAAAAAAAAAAGAAGCCCCAAAGCTTTAATAAAGCATTACATTTGACAGAGCAGAAAACTAGTGAAAAGAGGAGACATCTTTGGCAAAAGGACATTGAGAATTTTCAGACATGCTTGCTGTGTTCATGCTGGAGAAATCCTTTTTGTGTGCAATAATCTACAGCCGTAGCCTTGAAGGTTTATTTCTCCATCACCTTTCTCCTTTCTGACGCCTTAGTTCCGAACATACCTGAACACGAGCAAAATAAGCTGGAAGACTCCCAGCTATTTGTCATACAATCTAGTGATTGGATAGACAAATAAAGAATGTTTAGGTATTTTTTGTTATTCTTGTTCTGTATTTTCCTCCTTTATGTGGATTGTATTTGGTTGGTTGGGTTTTACTTGTTTTAAAGAAAAAGCTGTTTTACACCTTCAGAGTGCTGTTACCACCAGTGAGCACCGACTGTAATGGACTTCATGTATAATTCATGCAATCAAAACTTTGCAACTGTGCAAAATTGCATGCCCCACATCCTGTGCTTTCAAATCGGCTTCCACAAACTGTCAGAAGTTACAGCAGTGGGGCTCACTCAGTGGCCGTAAGCTGAAACACTAATGAAGCTGCCTGAACAGCACCATAGAGAGCCATTTAATCAGCCTCTGTTTTTAATTTTGGTTGGCTGACAGGTGGCCAAAAGTACTGAAACTCTGAAAGAAAAAAAGTAAACCAGATTCAGTTATCACTAAACAGAATAGGAAACACATAAAGAGATTTTTATCGAGGCTTTAGTTTTGATGGCGAAAATTAAACGTTACTTTGAAAACACCTAAGCATTTGTGGTATTAAATATTAAAAATACATTATCCAGCTTAATAATTATGGAATTAGATATGAATTACTGAAGTAAATTCCTTCGAGGCATTGGTACAAGGGAGGTGTGTTATCTCAAATTTACATATGCCTTAGATTTTTTTAAATAAGATTTAAAAATAGTATCAACTTCTCAGTTCCTCAGATTATACTTGTGCTCCTTTTCTTTCTTCCTTTCCCCACGTACATTGATTTTATCTAATCAATGGTTCCCTGAATTTAGGCAGGACTGACTGTGCTGCCCCAAGAGACAAGAAAAGAAAGAGAGATTTGTTGAATTTAAATCCATTCAATTTTATTTAATGCACCAACTGAAAACCCAGCTGCTGAAGTGATTGAATGTTAATTCTTTCCACTGAATGCAGTGACTGTGGGACCTCACTCATGAGTTGAACTCAAGCACAGTAAAAATCTGTAGACAATGATTTTATTGTTCTGTCCACAGCTGGTAATGGATAACTTACCTCCATAAGCATAACTAAGCATAACTTTGGTTTCTTGAATATTATTTACTACCTGATGACAATTATGTAGGCTATCCATGCACATCTGTAATCTCTGCTTCTTGCTTACAAAAGTCCTGATACTGATATTACCCAGAGGTATGAGTTTCCATAAAAACATAACCAATTTTATACAACTGAGGTGTGCCAGGATATAGTGTTTCCAAGTGGCCACTGGATTCAAGTCTTAGATAAAGGATGAATTCTCTCTCTATCATGGCCTCTCTTATTTGCTCAAACCTGCAAAATCTCCAGCTTTTCAATCTTAGAGCTTGCATAGTTTCTTCTGTGCCTGAATCATCCATGATACTAAAAGAAAAATCTCCAGTTCATGTTATTGGGAATTAGGATTGTTCTGAAGACACTTTGCATGGGATAGTCAATATAAACTAAAAAAATACAAATACTGGGCATTCAGATTACATTTTAATCTGGAGTGTGTCACACTATCTATGCTGGAAAAATAAAAAAAGCAGTTTAGAATTTACTTAGCTGTGAACAGTGTACACAAAAAGTTTATTAGTTTATCTTCTTCAAAAGTTCATGCAGCTAATCTTCAAAAGTTCAACAGTTTCCTCCATACCCCTGCACAAGTTCCCAAACCTTAGTGGTGTCCCATGTCTTCCTCAACATTCATCTCTTAGGTGGATAATTAGTTTTCTTAAACTTATGAATAGAAGCAGTGTGCAGCCCATGTGGCGAAGAAATAAAAGATATCAAAGTAGTAACAGCATCTAGGATGGCAATATGTTTGGGATCAGGAAAAAAATCCATAAAATTCTACTTAGAGAAAAATGAAAGCACAGAAGTACATTTCTGTCCATGGCTGCTGTTTATCCTTTCAAAAAATGCCTGAATGTTACAAAATCCCATTGCAAATCTAATGAAGAATTGGCAGATGTTACACTTGCAATTCTACATCTGAAGCTCTTATCATGGTTGGAAGTTTTAACTACTCTTTATCCTTCCTCATTAACTTGAGTGAAGTCGGTGAGGCTTTGTGCGCTCTCTGATTTCATTCCTGCACTGCTCATTCATTCTTCAAATGTTGCTGCATCTGATTCAAAGAACCTATAAAACACACATTCACCTTTATTTCAAGTATGTTTCAGCTCGTGAACATGCCTAACAATATTCTATACACTATGAACAAAAATGAGGTCAATCCCGGCGATGTTAAGATGAGTAGATCAGCTGAGCAAAATCACATTGAACCAAGATATCATTGGGAAGGGTATAAACAGAAATCACTCAGGAATAATACTTTAATTTCTTCTAGTAACTACTGGCACAATGAGAAAACATGTAATGTACAAAAAAAAGCTCTAAACATTTATAAATATCATTGTTCACCTATTCATAAAAAAATCAGTATGCCTCTCCTACAGACCTTGCTTTCAAACATAGTAGCCCAGAATCATGAAAATTTTGAGTGCTACATAAATCGCTCTTCCACATTTTAATAGACTGCCTCATTAATTACGTAAGACAGCAAACAACAGTTTTGTGTGAGCTGATAATTAGACAGCGTTCATCTTGGTGCTTCATGGAAGAATTTCTGTCAGACACTGCCCACTTTTCTCCTTTCTCCCAGCTTATTAAGTCCTGACTGTACATGAAATAGGTTAAAGAAAATTCTGACAATTGCAATTGCAGTCAGAATGCAGCAAAAGTACAAAAAATTCCATGGCAGAAATAACTTTTAATTTTCACCCATTTTCTTTGACATTTTCCTCTTTAACTTTGACTTGCCATTTAAAGTTTCTGTTAGACAAAAGCTCTGTTTACAATGATAAAGCTAGGAGAATTTCCAGGAAATATCAGCACCAGAACCAGAAGTACGCTGACAACCCTGCACCTTGCACTGTGTGACGAGTGTCTAAGAGAAGAAAGGAGCTGCAAAGAACCATGTGCTTCTTCCCCATACAGTTTTGTTTCAGGCTGTCACTTGACTGAAATGAGATTGGAGACAAGATGAAAAAGCTTGAAGACATCTAGAACAGGATAGGAAATGCAACATTCTGTTCAGAAATGTTCTATAAGAACAGTCTTGATTTCATAAATTGAATCCATAAAAATTTTGTGTGAAGGAATGGTGGAAAATGGATACCTGAAAGATACCAATCTGAAGAAAACAGTCTGACTGCAAACTGTTGAAATCATATATATTTTCTACCAAGGAAACTACAAAATTACTGCCTGTATAACAATACAAAAACCAACCAAACAAACAAACAAACAAAAAAACCTGAAAACCAATTAAAAACAACCCCACCTAGACCCTAATACTCTGCATATTATGAGCAAGCCTGTAGATCTTGTGTTCCTGGTGCCTGAATAGCCAAGAGATGGCAGCAGTAGCAATATGAATCATCTGTGTCTTCTGTAACTTGGCCAGAGAGGTGGAAGCACTACAAGGGCTTCATGACAAGACTGTAAAGGCCATAAAAATTGTGAGTTGTGGAGGCTGCACCAGCCCTAAGTCTTGTGCTGGATGCAGAGAGCAGCCTAAGATGAACACCTTCTCCTTCTGTAAAGCATTTGGTTTAATTACAAAGCCTTGGCAGCTGTAAGAAAGAATTGTGATTGCCAAACAACACTACTGAGCAAGAGAATCTGATCCAGATTCTGTAGGAGTCCTTAGTATTTTTGTGTCTTGTGTCTTTGTAATTTTTTCCATATTAATTTAAAAAACTGGTATTTGAAGAAGTTGAAAAATCCTCACCCCTATCCTTCTGGTCATTAATTTTATGACACGTGGGCAGTTTCAGAATTCATCTAAACTTCTTTAGGCAAAATACTAGAGAATTACAGTGTTTTGAACTAAGTTTTACTTTCACTCAACATTTCCATCTCGGCAGTATAAGAGTTGTATACAAAAGTATTCTTTTGGATGGGTTCTCCTGTCGAGAGCACTGAGTGTTTGTCACCAACAAGCAGATTGTCCTGCAATTCTGAGTAAATCAAAAGAGACTTGTCGTGACTGTAAGGCTAAATATGTTTGCCTTTCCTGGTTCTGTAATACAATTAATTTCTATTTCAGATATTACATTATTGAAGAGCATTTTCTCTGTAACTCCATTCGTAACCCATTTCTGACCTCAGTTAAAATGAGCTTGTGTGCTTTACATGCAGTTACATTTTTACTTCAATTTGCAGTTCTCTGACTGCTGGACACAGTTCTGTTGGTACTGCAGGGATAATGTTCTCATTCAGTGATTTTTCTAACCTATGACTTACTGCGTTGCTGATATTTAATTTCTTGCTCTATAAATTGCCTTTTGTCTACTCAATATATAAAAAGGCATAAAATGAAACCAAACCCTGACTCAAAAACCTATGTCATACTTGCATATGCATGCACAGTCACTGATTTTACAAGATGCACATAGCAGCTGCATAGCTGAAAGCAGACCCAGCTTCTATAGTTCTTAGAAATAAGGAATTATTTACTATTTTCAAGACTGTGCTTTTGCTTGCCTTTTACATGTAAACTGGGAAATTATTTTCTATCATACCATAAGAATTAAGTTTGTAGAAGTAAAAAATACATTCCTGAACCCTTGCCAGAACAAGTCTCTTTTATGACACTTCATATTTTACACAAATTAGGGCTTTTTCCTTAATTTTTTATTGCTAGAATATATTAAACTTTAATGGACCCAAACAAGAATTTAATTGCAAAAAATTAGAGCTACTGTCATAATTTTATGGACTACTGAAGAAAAGTATGGGAAAAAGTCCATGGGGTAAAGAATGGCAAGATTAGAGGGGGAAAAATTTTCTAAGATGCCTTATAGAAAATGTTCTGAAAATCATGATTATAGATATACAGTGAGTTCTCAAATTATATCCAGTGGGATATTTTCAGCATGATTGCAGCACAAATTCCTACATAAATGCTACTATTGCAACTGAAGCAAACTCTATAAAAACATTCTCTTTCTCCAGGTTAGACTATAATGTTCTGTATGTTTTACTAAACCCCAAAATATAAATTCAGCTAAAGATATCTATTTTTAGAAAAACAAAGCACTTAAATATTTAGTTGAAGATGTTAAGGAAGAAGATGAAGATCTGCAAAGGTGTACATACCTGTGTAAGTTTCACATAGGAATTTATTTCTATTTCATTGAAGTCTTTGGAGCTTTGCAATTATCTCTAGTGTATAGATGGATTTCTCATTTCATAAAAGGCGTTATATACATTTACTAAACAGTGTGAATGCCTTTGCAAGATTGAGGGTTTGAAGGTCACTTGATGAGTCCTCATTCTATAAATCAATAGGTATAATTTCTCCCATAGTGTGTCATTCCTAGGAACAGTCTTTCTGAGAAGAAAAAGTTGTTTATTTGTTGTGTTACAGGTTTCTAGGTTTTTTATTCCCTTCACTGGAAGGATTACTTAATAGAATGAGAAAGAACAAGAGCTAAATTTACATGAATGTGCAAATTGTATTACTGTCCTTCTTCATCAGACACTTTCAGCATTCAAAGTATGCAAAGTAAGTTTCCAGTAGTCAGAAAACAGACCACTTAATGTAGATACCGCAAAAGAAACAGAGCAGCCCAACTTCACTGGAAGCCTTAGTGAATATCTGAGTATTTGTCTTGAAATGTGACCCTTTACAAATCATAAAGCAAATCTATTTCTAATACCATATAAATTCTTGTTGGATGAAATGTTTTCAAATGCAATTGTAACTCCAAAACAAACCCAACCATAAGTTCTTATTTTCTTAAGAAATATAATGAAAAATTGAGGAATTTTGGTGTCCTTGTGTCTCATGTCCTCCTGTGACACCTGTGTATGTTATAAAATTTTCTGAAAGACTACTGTTTGCTGACATAGACAGATAGTGATATATGGATAGATGTTTATCCAATTAATTACTTGATTGCTTTTAAAAGTGGCTTCAGAATGGACTCGCCCTCCTGTTCTAATTGTACTGGGCAGTAGTGTCAACAGATTGAAACAACTCAAATTTACCCAGAGATAAATCACAGTTAACCTGTGCAGAATCAACAAAGAAAACAACTGGAAAGGTGAAAGTTAATGTATCCATTACATTCTTGGGCATATAGTCCTTGCTTGAAAACCACCTTGACCTCATATGCTACTATAGACCAAGAGCAATATTTTGTGATTATTTGAAGTCAAGTCATTCAAGGAAAACACAAAGTTTGTGAAATATGGTGCATGTCACCAGATGATGTTTTTCCCTGGTGGCTGACATGGGAGCGATCCCATCACACTTCCATCATTTTAAGATGGTTGTGTTGAAATACAGCTTCCCTGGAACAACCTGTGGAGCACCTGTTACTTCAGAAGAGCTCATTTTATCAGGTACAGATTCCTTTGAGTACCTCTGAAGCTCTTTCAGCTGTGCATTACAATGGGAACCCCAACATTTTTGCTGTGAAAGACAAATTTTGCAATTACATTCACTCATTTACAATTTAATTTTTAATCACTGAAATACTTGACTGTATTAAGAGGTTTTCACAATGTTGTTTCTTTAAATGAAAATGAAAAGCAAGATCTTGACTACCTGTACATCATTACATTTTAAAATTACTCTATGCAAGATTATCATTATAAACTGCTATTTATCCAGTCTCTTAGTGTCTTCTGAGTTCAATTGGAAATCACACTATTCTGTTTATGGATGTAAACAACTTATAGTATTGCTGTTTCAAATCTTCACAATGTTTTAATCAGACTTATTCTTTGCAAAGCGTGTCATTTTAATGCAGTGTTTGAGTGATTCAAAAACTTACTGAAAACAGTAAGCAAACCATAGGATAAGAAGCATTTTTATTCCTTCTACATACACTCCATCAAGTATTAGGGAATATCGTGAGGTATCCTTATTATGTAAATCATTGCTCTGATAACAAGGGCCAGTGTGAAACTCATTTTTCATCTGTTGGATTACTCAAACACAGAAGAGCTTTTATGCTCTCAAAGATGCATACTTTAAAAATTACATTCTATGAAAAAATTAGTATGTAATATAGTTTATGGAGAAAAATACTGATTAGCATCTGAACATTTGCACTTGAAACAAAGATTCTTTCATAAAGTAACATTTTCATGCCAAAAATGTTTCTTGGACTGATTATATTTATTATGTGTGTCATGCTATAATACAGTAAACATCAATAATTTTGATTACTAAGGGGAAATCATACCATAAGCCTCCTTCATCATTTCTGGATGAGCTCTCTGTGTCTTGAGAAATCACCAAGTCTGTAAATGATATTATAGTGCAGTGGGAACACAGGTAATTTCATAATAACCTGCTTAATTTGGTAAGAGCACATAATAGATACCAATTAGACATATATATCTGTATTTGCTTCTAAGGAATAAGAACAAGGTACTTTGCTACTACAATTCAAATGAAGAAAGAAAATGCATATTATGAAAACGTAAGTAGAAAAGTCTATTAAAAGAACTCAGTGATGTTTATGAATAGGAAACAGTGATCTTTTTACAGCTTTTGCACCAAAAATAAGTACAGGTCCTACTATCACTAATATTAATATCTTAACATTAATTACTGCAAAAAATTGTTAAAAGATAAAGCTATAGAAAACTTATGGTAAGCCAGATTCAACTTAATAACAGGTAGTGATTGTTCTTTTAAGAATGAGTCCAGAGAAAATATCTGACCTTGATTATTCTTTTACTAATGTAACTCATAAAAAATGTCATCTCCCTTGTCATCTCCCATCTCCCTTTAAAAGAAAATATTAAAAAAAAAAAAGTTTATCATACACCTGTTAATATCTCCACGCACATAAGGGTATTGATACATGTGTTCATCACTTTTTTATGACTTAGCAAAATTCTCTTGAATGTGCAAAAACAAAGATATGCTGTGAATGACATTACTTGTGCATTCAGTTTTTGTTTGCTATTAGAAATAACATGATATTTTTCTCACTGTCTGAATGATAGATAAAGAATAGCATGATAACAATGCATATCTCTCTAAATAATGTCTGACAATTCAGTTTTTATTTTGCAGTGATCAAATTTCAAAAATTTACTGTTACTATTTTCTCTGTATTCTTTATTGTACGTTTCTGTGTAGAATATGAGGAGTATATTCATCTCCTATTGAAGTTAGTAAAAAATCCAGACTCACAGATTAACTATATGGCTCCAGTAGAGTGTGATATAAAGGACCAGAGATGAAAGATTATATTTGTAAAACGTCATCTCTGAGATGATGAAAGAAAATATGGCGTTTGAAAGAAGGGTCTTTAATTCCTGAAAGACCAGTTTAATAATACAAAATAGTTACTGGAAAGTACACCTGAGCTTGAAAAACAAGATAAAGGTGTTTTACTGGTGCTTTTATAGCTTTTGAGGTAGCTTGGGTATTATTAGAAGGTGTAAAACAAGGAAGAAAAATCAAAAGAATACTTTGTCTGCTCCTGCAAGGGCTGTCTCTGGGCTGCAGCTTCTTTGAGGGCATTTCCATCCGCTCTGGCACGGAGGCCCCCAGGGGCTGCATGTGGATATCTGCTGCACTGTGATCCTCCATGGGCTGCAGCACAGCAACCCACTTCACCATGGCCTTCAGCATGGACTGCAGGGGAATCTCTGCTCCGGCACCAGGGGCGCCTCCTCTGTCTCCTTCTTCGTTGACCTTGGTATCTACAAGGCTGTTTCTATCAATTTTTTATCACTCCTCTCTCTAATGGCTGCTTTTTAAATTTTACACCTTTTCTTAAAAATATTATATCACAGAGGCTTCCAGAATCGCTGATATTCTCATCTTTAGAGCTGGGTGGAACTGGCTGTGGGGGCCATGGGAAAGTGCTCAGCCTCTTCTCACAGAAGCCACCTCTGCAGGCCTTCTGTACCAAAAACTTGCCACACCAGTCAGTTATCACAGTGCAATATGCTGTGGCATCTATCCCTTCGAGGGGTTCAGATCAAGACTCTATCCTATTTGCTATCATGTTCTGAAACTTTAGCTATGTGACTTAGAAAGGTGTAAAATTACTGTTACTGCAAATATAGACAGGCATAGAGCTACTGGGCAGGTTAAAAGTGGTCATTACATCCAGAGGAGAGATATTTTTTTTTAGTCTTGAAGTCTTTTTTTTTCTTTTTTTTTTGTATATAAAACTCCTTAACAAAGGCTCAAGGGTTCAAGTTCCAACCCCCCACCCCAAAAAAACAGAAAAAGTTATTGCAGATTCTATACCACATGCTGTGATGCTCCTTAACTTCATAAACACTTTTGTTTGCATAGTCTATAGGACTTTCTTGAAAAAAAAGTATTTTATATTATTTTTCTATTTATCTTAAATTGCATTAATATGTGCTGTGTGTGGTGAACTCACTTCCAGTTTTGCACAATACATTAGAAATCAAAAAGCTTACAAAAATGTTACTGATCCCTGCTTTTAATGAAAAATCAAGCTAGGAAGCTGGAATTATAACAAATTATTTACCTGTCTATTCTAGCTGTAGCTTGCAAAACTGGAGTCTGTGCGGTAGAGCTGGGACCAATATTAAAATACAAGGTCCAAATTTTTAATTTCTATTATCAAACAAGCCTAGAATCTCTAGTTGGAAACTTCAGCCAATTTAACTGTTGTCTAATAATATTGAATGTTTATATTACCAATCTGTATTTATTTTTGATAGTAAACCTTCAGATGACATATTCATCTTGTAGCAGAACTACAACCCAAATACCTCATTTTACCCCAGTGTATACTTATTCAGATTTTTTTTGTCTCTACATGTGTTCTTGTAAGCCAAAAGTGGCTGGTTAGAGATAACTGAAATTCTGTTTGATCATTGTCACATTAAAATTGTAATAGGCTTCCATAATTGTCATATTTTTGTTTTGTCTATTTTTTTTAGATTTCATCTGCAACCATAGAACTGCTAAGGCCCACTTTTCCTATTTATTACTAAAGAATGAAGCACAGAATTGGGAGGCACACTATTATGTGAAGAAGTGAGGTACTCAAAAGAATTGAAACCTGCCACCCTGCATCACTTACAACTTGGTTGTTTAAATTCATTTTCAGGAGGAAGGAAACTGTTTTAGATTAAAAGAAGTTCTCATTGGTTGTTTACCTTCAACACAAAGGCATTCCAAAGCAATTAGCAAAATATAAGTATCAGAAGAAAATTCAATGTCTCTGTTGGAAATGCTGCACATAAGTTGGCTCCCTCCTAAACTCTCCCTCTGTTTGATTCTCACAATGTGTAATGTGAGAAAAATGAAGTCATTAAGCTTTTAAGAATTTGACTTTCTTAAAATATGTGATTTTAATTAGCAAATTAATTTAGAGTTTTTAAAAGTGTAGTATCTACTGGGAGGAGCAAGTGGCCAATTAAAAAAAAGTATTAATATGATTTAAATTGTACTTCACTAATTTTTCATGCTAACTAATGTCTTCATGTAGCAATTCACTTCACCTAGATAAAGTACTGTCTACATAGCTACTCTCTCCCCACTGGTTTAATGAACACCCTGAAAAACCCCAAAAACCAAGAATGAGATTCAACTCTTCATTAAGAAATGTAAATGCATGCATGTAGTTATAGGTTTCTATAGAACAGGAGAGATCTTGAAATTGGCATTTCCTCTACAGAGTTATCCATTTTTGTTTGAGACATTTGGAGATGCAGGTGGCAGATAGGAGCAGGCACTATGGGATTTCTACAACTTTCTGGGAATTCATAATTTCAAACAGCATTGAATATCAGAGAACCTTGACTTACACCCATTTTCCATGAAGTCAGTGGAATTTAACTAACCAACTGCATCATGGAATGTCTCAAGTTGGAAGGAGCACACAGGTAAAGATCAATACTATTGTTAAAACAAGTATCTAAGCTTTTCTATGCCTTAGACACCATAGGGACATCTTAGTTTCCCGCTTCCTCTCCCAAAGTGTGCAGAGTTTCCATGGGATCTGTGCTGACAGCCCTGAGTAGCAGTAAGAGCAATTTTAAGAAACTTACACAGTAATAGAAACCAGTAATGTAACTGGTAATTACAGTAATTTCAGTTATGTAACTGAAATCTGGCCTAGGTATCTTTATTGTTGCTAGATGAACAAGCTCCATGGACAGCTCTGACTAGATCTCTGTAGATCATACAGGGACCTTGCACACTCAGTGACCATTTCCACTTCCATTTAGACACATAAATTTAGGACATAATCCTAAACTGAATTCAGGCCCCTCACTGAGATCAATGCCGTTATGCATTTCTTGCCCAAACTGAAAAGAAAATTCAGTGTTTTACTGTATGTCTTCTCCTCTTTCATTTGATGTACATTTAAGCCACCATTCAGGATCTAAACAGAGATTTCTATAGCTTCTTAATTGAAACTATTTTTATTTTGAAGAAATAATAGTTGCCACACTTTATTGTTTTATATATTCTTGAGTCTTAAAAAGTTGAAAAAATAAAGAAAATGGACCAATTCAAAAGACTCTTAACTGGAATTTTCTGTAGGAAAATTCCCAGTAAAATACCTTCTGCACCGATTCTTCACAAAAAATCTCATAAGCAGCTTCTCCAGTGTATGTGATCATTATAAGCACAATGAGCAAAAACTGGGAATGAATACAGTTTGAATTTTGCTTTTCTGTTTCTCACTAGTGAGACCTTCAACAAGGTGGGATAAATTAAGTATTCATTATCCACATCTGTAAACAAGCAGCTCTCATTCATAAGCACTCATAATCCATTTTTGACTGATGTGTGAGCATCTAATTTATCTGTCACAAAACTAATAATGCTAAAGATCAAGGCTCAACTACATAGGACTGGAACAGAGAAAATGATTTTGATATCTAAAATCTGTTCTGTTCAGCTGTGCTGCTCAGTTTAGGTGTTGTGACTTTTCTCACTTCTAATGGTGTAAGAAGTCAATTCCTGGCAGCCAGAGACCACTGAAATATGCTTCACTCATGGTAGTCACCATAGCTAGATTAAGCATGTTGAAAGCGATTCAAATATGACTTCCAGTGAAATGTAAAAAAAGAAAGGGAGAAAACTCTCTGTGGTTTCTTATACCAATAAGGTATTCAGTGGCATCAAGAAAAAACCTAACCACCATAAAAATCCTATGAAGAAAATCATAAACAAATGAAACAAAAAAACCCACTGTAAAATGACTAAAAATTATAGATGGAGAAAGACTTTGAAATCCTTAAAATTTACTGTTAACTTCCAAAGAAGTTGCTTTTTTTTCTATTAGAGACTGGGAGATCAAGAGTTTAATTATCAGGCATGCTGAAAAAGACCTGATGCTATGGGGAACATGAGCCACTCCTGCATCTGGGTCCCGGGAGTCTGTTGTTGGAAGAGTGTACTCAGCTACACCACTGAGCTGCATAAGGATCACCACGCCCAGAGCTGAATTTCCCAGATCATGAGTTGGATGAGGAGAAATTAAAGAGATTTCCAACAAGGGCTATCAAGGCACTGTTTATGGCCTCAACCTTACCTGGAAGAGTGCTGCACCGCTGGAACTGGTTGCCTCTCTTTTCTTGAAGGTTTTTTGGCCTGGGCTACAAAAACAAAAGCTGAGCCACACAGTTGTTGGTGATAGTCTTGCTTTGAGTGAGAGCCTGGACCCAACAATATTAGGGGATTCCTTCCAAATAGCATTTCTATGCTTGCATGAAAACATCAGATTATTTTTTCCTACTCCAGTTCCAGATATTTAAATGTTATGCTTTAATATTTTAGTATTTGTTTTCAAAAAATTTATTTGAATAAGCTAAAATATTAAATAACTAATATTGCATCGATCTATTTTAGGCAAATGTTGAATCTACATTCTACGGAATAAAAATAACCCTCTTGAGAATAATATTTACATTTGCCAAAACTAAAATATGTTGGCATCTCTGAATAAAAATATTTTAGTTTCTAAATCTAAGACAACATGTGTTCTTGCTTTTGCTTGCCATGAAACTGAGTCTAGAACACTTACATAAACAATGAAACCTTGCTTTTAAAAAAGGACTGGAATGAAAAGCTTGAGTTCCAGCTCCAAACACAGATATTTTGGAAGTGATAACTGACAAAAAACAGTCTGGAAACTGGAAAGATTTTGATTTACAACAAACTAGTGCAAACGCAAATTCTTTTTTCTTGTCAAGAAGACTGAAAATGTAATCAAAAAAACTCAGTTATGCTATTGCACCTTTCATTTTATAAAACCAAACCCAAACCCAACAAACCAAAACCTCATCAAATTTCTGACTCTCTTTGGACTACACCTAAATTGTACAATGACAAATTTTCCCCCAATTTAAGAAAGATCTACTTTTACTGTTAAAAACTTTACTGAGTTAACAAAGAAAGCTTTAAAGAAGCTGAAGTTAAAAGTAATGCCATGTCTTTTTATTAAAGCAAACATCTGAGAATGTATCATAGAAGCATAGAACAGATCAGATTTGAAGGGACTTTGAAAGTTCATCTTGTCCAACCATTCACAGGAGAGGGAGCCTTGATGGCATTAGAAACTTTTTAGCAAAAACTCAAAGAAAAGAGGGTTATATTGTAGGAAAATATGAATAATCATAGTGGAAAATGCAACAGCACTGCCACAACTGTATGCAATCTTTAGCTTTTCTGTCCCACTATTCTGCTGTTTGGAGAATGTCTTCTGAGAACAAAACAAATTTTTCAGAAATTAGTCATTAAGTCATCAGTAAAGCACTTCACAAACTTCATCTAGCAGGAGAAATGTGTCAGAAATTACATACTAATTTGATTAGTACAGTTTTCCAATTGCACACGCGCAAACATCTGCAGATTCTTATCTGTGAAAAACCCACCTAGTCTTGAAAATAATTATTTTAAAAATACTTTTCGGTTATTGTGCATACGAAAGACAAGTAAATAGAAAGATAAATAATTATTCACCTAAATATTTCCTTGGATGGAATGTTACATGAAGTATTCTTGATTGCCAAGAACACAGTGTAGTGGAGTGGTAGTAGTGGCTGCACCTGGTGCTGCAACTCAGTGGGAAGAGGAGTTTCAGTCAAAAATATTTCTCCTATACTGTCTGTAAAACTATATGTATATGTGTATTTGCATTTGTGTCTATCTGGAAATAAGCTGAATGAGTTTGAACATATTTATTGGGGTGAATAAATTTCAATTCTACTTTAATTCTACATAAGCTGCACATAAAATCCTGTTTTTACACATGTGAAATACTATACTGAAATACATCTTGTGGAAGCCCAAAAAAATGATTTGGGTTTAGAGCACTAGACAGGTAATAACAGTCTGAGAATCAGGGTTCTTCAGCCTGAAAAAGTGTGTGCTAAGGAAAGGTCTTATTGCTCCTCAGCTGCCTCATATGCCTGTGATATGAATAAGTTGGAGCCAGCTGCTCAGAAGTAAGGAGCAATTGAAAAGGAGGCAAAAGTCATGAGCTGCAATGAGAGACATATCAATGCAAGGGAGAAAAAGCCCCAGACTAACACTCATCACATAGGGGAAGTCAAACACTAGAAACTGTACCAAGAAAGATTCTAGAATCTCCACCCTTGGAAGAATTCACAGCTCAGCTGAGCAAGGACTGAAAAAGCCCATCTAATCTGGCTGTGCTTTGAGCAGCAGCTTGCACCAGAGAAATCCGGTGTGTTGAACGCCCCTTCACCACACCTTATTCTGTGTTCCAATGATTCCATGTACATACAATTACTAATATATTTAGCAGCTCACCTTCTTTTTCACCTTTCCTTCTCTTTCATTTTTTTCTGTGTTTTTAGCTTAGATTTTGATTTGGGGAGAGGTATCTATACCACATTTACCATGTTTGTTACAGCTAACTTAAAAAAAGGATATTGCATAAAAAAGTTCACTTTTTTAATATCCACACTGCCAAAGTTGTCAAAATAAGTAAACACACATGGCCTCTATAAATCAGTGAAATAAGGCCCCAATTAGAGTTGACTGACAGGCTGTGGCCTCTTTGAATCTCTATAAGTTAAGATAACAAAGCTAAGGTTGGCTGCAATGATGTTCAGCATTCACTTACTGCTGACATCCAAAAATCAAGGCTTCTCCACTGTGCTAAGACATGTTTTAATAACTTGAGTGAATATTTGTAACTGGATTATCATATTGCAGATGGTCTGTTGATTCTCAACAAGATATTACTCCTTGTTTTCCTCTGCTTGCTTTAGCCACATAAATGTGAAGTTCAGCTTTTATTAGCTGTTTCTGGGCACCGCTGCAAAAAGGCATAACTTCTGTTGTTTAATGACATAATTTCTCTTGCATTACTATTATTTAAGATTTCTTAGACTTGCTACTGGGTAACAACTACAAATAACTAATTTTCAAAATACAAGCATTTAAGAAAAGATGAAAAAAAAGGGTGACATAGCCCAGTAATTTGTTTGAATTTTCATAAATTATTATATTATATGACTAAGAGACTTCTAGAGGATATGGCATAGATTTAAAGTGGAGGGACTTTGCTAAATTATTTTAAACTAAAAACAAAGCAACAGCTTTAGTTAATATTTAATGTTTTCCTGAAGTTAACCAGTCCAAGTATTTTAGTAATGTTGCACAATTAAGGATATCACCTTTTCTTTTCTTTTGCAACAACTCACAGCCATTAGCAAAATACCAGTCAGCGTCTTAAAACAAGATTATTGCTTGAATTAGTTTCTGGAAAGTAATTATGTGCTTAACACTTGGAAGAAACCCTCATTATTCTGGAAATTGCAGTGATAAAATACTTCATATAAAATCAGCTTTCATAATCTGCTGTCACTTGCACACCACCTCCCTCTTTCTACGCCTGCAGTGTAACATTTGGCACCCAGTTGGAGATACTGCATGGTGACCTGACTCAGTGTTTAAGGGAGTAGAGGGACATGCCTGTTGAAAAGCCCAAAGAGGGAATTCAGCTGGGGATAAACTGTGTCTTTGCATGCAACAGTCTGATGCTGCTCAATCTCACCATTTCTTCAATTAAAGAATGATTTTGTTAGGATTTTGCCAGTGGCATTGAGGCAGCTGGCAAACATCTGTTACCTCTGGGTGCTTCCAGATATTGTATCTTCCAGCCCACGGGATATAGAAAATTGTGTGATTTGATATCACATCTCAAAATATGAGCTCTGGAAGACACTAGTTCTGGGACTACATCAAAATGTCAGACAATTAGGTTTTTCTGTTATATGTGCAGAATAAGTCCCTTAAGTACTAAAAGATGTACTGATGAAAAATAGGGCCAGCACCCGTGTGGCTGTGAGCAACAAATTACTGAAACTTCCTCTCTGTGTTGTTGTGGTAACTCAATCAAATAAAATCTATCAAGCTAGTCAAAATTGAAACACATGAAGAAGAACACGTGTTGCTGTGTTTTATCTTTCTGCACATATTGCCAATTTTACTGTTATTAATAATTTTAATCTGGTTCTTCAATAACTGGCCATTGACTCTGCCTCTTTGAATTTACAGATTTAATCTCCTAAGGAAAATGACTCCTGCAGGAACTTTAAACCTGAAAAACAATACCTATATCCTTTTCTACAGTGATCTCAGAAACCTTTTTGTAAAAATCTGATTTCCTCTGTGTCCTCCTCCTCTATACCATTATAATAAGTCTTGCAAGAGTTTGAAGTTCACTTATTTGTTGCTAAATCCCTTATAAGGTCTTTATTGATAGATCTGATTGACATGATAGTTCATATATCCAGACTTGGATTTCATGGGATGACTACTCAGGCTGCCATGGAAATAGATGCTTGTCCTTTTTCATCTCCCTAACTCTGAGAAGACTGACGTGGCTTTCTCTTGCCAATTCAAATGCAAATGAGATAAATATGTGCACATAATCCCCGGGCCATTGTTCTGCAAACACAACCTTTGTTATTTGAAGATTGTCACACTATGACTATTAGACCCTACAGTCAAGTACCTGACCTCTGAACACATCATGAGACCCTCATTCTTCAGAGCAACTGAGTCATAGTCCAGCATAAGAGGAATCCTTATCACAGAGCCTTTATCTTGCGTCCTGACACTTGTGAATGAAATTACTTTTACAATAAACCCACTTTTTAATAACACATCATTATTTGTATCAGTGACAAAAACATCTCAGTTCTGCTACTTTTGCTGACCAAAGTCTTTCACTGGCACAAGCCATTTACACAATGTCCTCAGCATTATCCTTTTGACAGTAATATCCTAGAGTGAATACTGAGGGTCCTCTTAGCTATACAATCCCCTGACCTGTAAACATGAGCTTTAATTTCTAAAGTTAAGGGATTGAGTGGTACTAATAAAATTTCAGCAGAGAGCACAGTGGGGGCCATGTGTTTTCTGGGGGAGGCTTTGCATCTTTGCACTGGTGGTTGGCAGAAGTGCAGAGAAGAGCCTGGGTTTTTAAAAAGGAAATATAGGAGGTAAAGAACTGGAAGTCACAAATCCAGTTGTCACATAAGGTAAGAAAATAAATAAATGCCAGGCTGTGTTTTAGCTACTGCATTATGTATTTATGCAAAGGTCATTACAGTGAGTCATATCCTGTCTGAAGAGACGTTTTCAGCTTCTCTCAGCAAGATAAAGCAGGTTGTTAAACACTGCAGCTCAGGCAGGGTAGGGGGGAAAGATGTGATAATTCTTCCTCCCATTCTAAATATCAAAATTAGGAAGTATGTTTAACTGCAGCATAGCATACAATAACTATAGCAAAGACTTCATCTTTGAAATGAGAGTCCACATTTGATTTCATAAACCTGGTATAGCTAAGAAAGAATAAACTAGAGTAAAGACTGAATCAGAAAAATGGAGGGGAACAGTTTTTTGGGGATTTTTGTTTCAGTCATATAATTCTATATGTTCCCATTATGAATTATTGAAAATATTAATCGGGACTAGTCACACAACCAAAGAGCAAAAAGTGTGATCTTTTTGTACTGAGTAGTTACTTGTAGCTCACTTACACCGAGACCATTTGGACAGTTTGATACTCCAGAACCAATTTGATACTCCATTTCTAAGCCTTATAATGAAATCACAGAAACCTCTGTGAACTGTTACCTGGAAAAGGTGATTTTTTTCACACTTGGACGTAATCAGATAAATAGCTTATTAATCTAGAATTCTGCGGCTTGTGGCCGTAGAGAGAATAAATGTGTTTCAAGTCACAGCTTTGTAGCAAGTCCTGTTCCAAAGCACACAAGTTTGTTTTAAAAAGCCTATTCATTGATAAGAACAGTGATTCTGCACTAGTGCAGGCCTCTGTGACATCTACAAGCAGCAAAAAGAATCTGAAAATACTAAAAGTATCAAATCTTCCCTTCTGTAACTGAAGTCATAGGGGAATTTATCATGGAGTTGTGTAAGAGCAGAAGAGACGGATTTATAAAAAGTTCCTGTAACTTGTATGGAAGTGCTATGGGAGAAGCTTGCTTGAATGAACAATCCATCCTTAATCTTCCAGCATGACAACTAGAAATACAGGGAATAAAGAAAGATGCAGGTAGGGTTTCCTTAGCTGAAATCACACCACAGACGCTTTGCAATACAAAAGTTTAAACCTGTAATTTATTTAATTACCTGTCAGAACATTCTGTTAATTTATGATTCACTATTTATCCCTAGTGATTCTTTTCGCTCCATAAAAGGGTAAAATAAATGTGGAGAATGTTACAATCAAAGCACCTGCATTGATTTTTTTGGGGCAGCTATGAATTTGTATTCAGAGAGAGGTGGATGTAACATACTGAAGGTTTCTTCTAATGATTGCCAGCCAAGAGGCACTTTTGATCCCAAAATCAGAAAGGTCAGCCACCATTACTCTATTGTTACGAATTATCTATGCAGTGAAAATACACCTTGGTTCTCCCCAGCTTCAGCTCCCCTTTGGCATGGGAAGCACACAGACCCATGATCAGACAGAGCTTGCTCATAGGTGAGCCAGCTTGGTGCTGTTGCAGTGCAGATTGTGTGCAAAATCCCAAGTTCAGTGCCCTGCCTCTTGGGTATTTCTACCTCCTTTTCCCTGCTTTAAAAACAGGAGCAGCAGCAGACAGAGCCATGGCATTTATTTCCTCAAGCTCTTCTATTAAATGTAATCATCTATGCTAATCATAAATGAAGGCCAGACAACAATCTCCTGCAACTGCCAGATGCTGAAATGCTCAGTCCTATTGGAAAGGTCAGTTGGAAAGCAGGCAAGACAGTGTTAATAAGAAAAATCTCTATGAATAGCAAAAGGAATTATGAGTGAAAAATTCGGAATTTCTACCTTACTAAATATTGCAACAGGCATGCAGTATGTGAGTGCAATTTGAATTAATGGGCATATTCTTAAGAGTCCTTGTCAGTGTGTGATAAGTTTAAAGTGCTTTAGTGACATCATAAGGTGCCAATGAATGAAACACAACAAAAAATATGTGAGTTTAATGAAGAACAGAATTTTGGAAAGAATTCCAGAGTGCAAAAATGCTCTTACCAACACCCTTCCTTTCTCTGCCACCCCTGGTAAATTTCTAGCTTACACTTCCAACCTTAAAAATGTTCAGCATAGATCAGAGCTGCATATCAAAATGTACCAGCTTGAAATTTTTACATTTTAGAGTAATTTTCCCATGGGGAAGAAAAGAAACATCACGAAATTAAGACATTCAAAGCATTAAAAGACAAAGACTTCTGCCCAACTAGGCTGCAAGGTAGCTAGTCTGTCAGAAAATAATAAAAAAGATGTTGGCTACATGGGGTTTGTGCTATTTCATTTGCAAATAAGGATATTGCTATCAAGTGTCTTAAAAATGGTTTTGCAGCTCTGCAAATAAAATAACACCTCTTTCACCTAATTGCCCTCAAAAGCTCCTCTGTATGTAGCAAGCAGTTAATTATTCTGAATTCACACCTAGCATGAGATTTGACACACTTAAAGATACAGCTTACATATACAATAGCAAGTAAATATGTTTTCTGTTAAAAAGACAAGCTACATGAAGAAGAAATGCTAATAAAATCAATGTTGGAAGATATCTGAGAATAAAATTCATATTTGATCAAAGAAGGATTATTGGGATTAGTCAGCTCTGGGAAAACAACAGGAAAAGAACATACTCTTCCTGTTGTAGTTCTTTCCTAAAGAACAGAGAGGCATATATTTCACTTTAGAAACTGCAGTGAGCATCACAAAGACCTGGGCACATGTTTAGATTAATTATATATATATAATCTTGTAATGCACAGGAACTGTGTACTCTTTTGCTATATTTATGAAGCTAATGAAAGGGTGCCTTGTTCAGAAAGGAAAATTCTTTCTTGCTTTCTGCTCTTTCCTCTGACTTTCCTGCCACACAGCTGAGAAATTCAACATGGCTATTTTTTTACATGTTATCATGTGAACTTCACACAAAGATAACAATAGCACAGAAATTGGCTTAGCCTCTGTTACCTCTGCCAGAGAGTGAAAAATAAAGAGTAAACAAACCCTGTCTTGAGTCACTGGTTACTGCAGAGGTTCAGTTCAGAGGGAGGTCTCTTATTACCTGACCTTGCCAGAAAGGGCTATTGGTAAGTGGATGCTGGAGATCATTCCACTCAGAACAAGAAGTAGTTTCAAAGCTCTAACTAAATTTACCATATACCCTGTCACAATACCCGATGATGAATGCATTTGAGAAAGGTCAAGAAAACAACGACAGTTTTATTGTTTTGTCTTATTTCTTTTTATTTCATCTGCTCTTTTATCTCCATATGGCAACCTTTCAAAGAAAGAAATCTAAGACATATTAAAAAAAAAAAAAAGGCCTGTAGTGATCTTAAACCTAAAATTTGCATGAGGCTTAAACAAGGCTTATACTCATTTTCTCTTGTTTATTTAATCCTAAGCCCTTTTTATTTTCTTTTTCTTTTTCTTTTTCTTTTTCTTTTTCTTTTTCTTTTTCTTTTTCTTTTTCTTTTTCTTTTTCTTTTTCTTTTTCTTTTTCTTTTTCTTTTTTTTTTCTTTTGTAAAAGTAAACCATAATTCAATTGGACAGATGAAGCAGAAACTCAAATTTAGAACAAAAAATTGTTTGATTTTCTTGGAATTGGGAAAATTTATGAAAATGATAGTCTCAATGTATTTATGATCATTTTTATAAATGCAAATTTAACACTGAGATTTTCTTGACTGAAGACACATGTCCATGCAGATAAATACAAATGCTAAAGGAAACTTATTTCATATCAACTGCCCTGAAACCCCTTTTTTCATAATTAAAGCATGTTCCCCTCATGAGAAGAATAATCATTCACAGGCAGGTTTAAGTGTCCCCAGAGCCCAAGTGTTTTTGCTTCTTGCATCAGCTTGCTTTCTTTGTGTCTGGGGAAGAGACTACACCTCCCTTCCAGGCACGGCTGTTTCAATAAGACCATCAATGTGATTTATCCCTGGCCTCATAACTCCAGTCATTCTATTGCAGCACAGTGAAATATCACTCCTAGAAACTCTTCTAGCCACACTCTTCAGGTCTGTGGAATTTTAAGAGCTGATGAAGGATGGTATTATTTGGCCTCCAAGCTGCCTGTTTGCCAGATGCGTCTCCTCGTTAAAGTTCCCTTGGTACCTTTCTGGTCAAGAAAGACTGCTAATCCTTTTAGCTTGGTCAAATTCCAGTTCATGGAGCTCCATTCTGTCTATATTAATGCCCTTCCCCCACTTTAATAAGAATACCTGCAGGATTTGCTAGTTTGTTTTTGTGTTCCTCATATAAACAGTCACACTGTGCTCTTTCTTATTGTGATATTTTGTAATTCATCTCAAAATGCACCATATGCAGCACAATAAGAAGATAATGGGAAAATGTTGGTGTAAGTGAATTCAAACTCAAGACTTAATGTCTTGAAACTATCAGCCTGTAAAATATGCAGGGTTTGAAATCCCTGTGTAAACATGGGGTCATTATTTCATTAAACAAAATCAATTTCCCTATTTCCAGAAATATAGCCAGGATTCAAATAATTCATGGTGTAAATTGTATGATGAGCCTTATTATCAAGGAAACAGGGTTCAGGGGTGAGTTTGGGTCAATTTTTTTTTTGTTAGGGTAAGGTCTTAAGAAGGATTACTTGACTTTTATTGGTAATTTCTCCAGGTAATTGCTCTACATTTATAGTGTAAAGTTCACAATGTCATGACTTTAGTTCTAATTTCTAAAAAACTCTATTTCTGGAGAAAATACTGTCAATACCTGATCTCAGTAATATTTAATTTCAGGTCATGTACTTTTACTTCTAGGTTAAGTCCTTCCAGAATAGAAGACTTATATCTTGTGGGTCCTTTTTCCAAAACAGCTCAGAGCTCAGGACATGGAACTGGGATAAAATCTGTTCATTGTTTGTCTTAACACAAGCATTGCATATTATTGAAAGTGTGTTTTGGGAATGGTAGTTATTAAGGTACACTGAAACAGAAGGGTATGAGTGCATTGCATAACTAACAAGAAACTGTAGCTGGAAGAGAGCCTTGGCCACCCAAAGGTGAAAGAATCACTAATTCTGACAATTTCCTGTGAAAATACCTGAAACTAGTGAGGTAAACCACTGTTTATTGTTTGCACCAAGGACTCTTCATTAGTTTCTCTCAAAGCCTCATCCATGACAGGCTGAACCCAGAAAAGCATGATTAATTTTTGTATGTGAATGGAAAAAGTAATAGAAAAAAAAAAAAAAGCTTTCAGGAGTATTGAATTTGTGGGCTATGAGAGTTGTCAAAAAAAAAAAAAANAATAAAGATAAGTCAATTTTGATAACACTGGCTTTTTTCTGTCCTCTCATGTAATTGTACAGACATTGAAAAACACATTCACAAATAATGAACAGAGAAATACAGAGCAAGGGACCATTTTTGTTTAAGTAGGATAATAAGGCTAAGATCCCATCTCATAATTCAAAAATACGTAGATGGTACCTGTTTACCAGGTAAAAGATGTCTGATTACACTTATTGCTCTTTCACAATAAATTTTCATCCTGTAAGACTACACAATGAAGAAGCAGAAAACACATTTTCTGCAGCTTATGACTTTGGGATTTCATGCCCTGTGTGCTGGAGGCACATTTACATACAAAGGTTAAATCAGATGAAGCAGTCTGATACCAGTCTGTCAGTAGTAATATTGGCAGTGATTCAAGATTTTGGTTACTCATGTTATAAAATTCCTCTTCTGCTTTTCATTTGATTGATTTATTTAACTTTCATTTGACTGACATATGCTTCTCCTTTCTGGTCCAGTAATTTAGACAATTAGTTTTATATCTACAGTAACCTTTATCTGAAGAATAGTAGCTGAATTTCTCATAGTATCTACATTTCCTAATATTAAGCTATGACTTTGTTTTTGGTGACAGTTTGCAGTGTTAGAAAACTGACTCGTTCTACTCTATCTCACTGTTAAAAAAAAAAGAATACTGTCTTCCCTGCTGAGTATCCTTTAAAATTTGTTTCAGCCTTTCACACAGAGAAAAAGGGACAAAAATTTTAATGGAAAAGATTGAAACATCTTACACACTGCTGACACAGTAACCTCTCTGGAAGACTAACAGTTAAGGATTTTCTATTTAATTTCACTGCTCTAGTATTAGAGGGTCTAATTTTGCAAATCTTTTGCATGTTTTCTCCTTTTTATTCATGCACTCTCACTGACTTCATTATGAATAGAAGGGATCAGCATAGAACTACCAGGAACAAGTCCACTTTTATACACAAAAGTTAAAAGAGCCCATCTTTTTATTATAAGAGAAAATGGCTAGCTTTAAAAACTAAGAGTTATGAGCTATAGCAAAATACTTAGGGATTTTTTAAAATCATGTAATGTTTAAAATAAGAAGTCAACGAATGAAGGTATATAGAGTAATTAATACTTGATTAATAAGACCTTCTAAATGAAATACCAACTCTTTCACCAAATACTTATGCATTTGTTTTCTCTTGATCTTGCTTCCCCTAATTTACTGAATGTTTACATATACACAAATGAAAATGAAATATATTTTTAGATATAAATGCAAATCATTGTACTTACATATTCTGATGACACCAACAACAGTCTGTAGCTTATCTTTCTGAAAAGGAATAAGCTAATGTATGAAGTAAAAAATGGCCAGAGGTCCTAATTTACATGAGTGGATTCTCCAGGTAATATGCTGTGGGACTGAAGTAAGAAGTACTGTGAGTCAGATTGAACTTTCAGCATTTTGGCAGAATATTGTTTCAACACTTGATGAAATATATTACACAAAAAGGTCATATTAGCTGAGATGGTAAACTATCTTTATCTTATGATGTGGAAAAAATACTTTCTAATAGCAGTAAATACACCAGGAGTACAATTTGAGAGACCAGTTTGATGGTTTAATATTGTGGAAAATCCACCACATACAGTGAAAGTAGGTGTGATGGCAAAGGGAAGAGGAATATAAAACTTTCTGCTTTGAAGTTGAAGGCAATGAGGCATAAAGATTTCCTTTCACACGGTAGATTATTTTTTTTTTTTGCTGTCAGGCACCAGATTTTTCAACACAACAGCAAAATATTTTGTAAATTTTAATTTGTTACAGGTATCAGTGGTGTGAAGTACATATGACTCTCACCTATCTTTACTGCCCAGTTTAATTCCTGAGGATGCCTTAGAGGCGTCACTACAGTTCTCTTACACCTTGGTGTAATGCCTTTTAAGTTTAATTTCCAGTGGTCTGGCTTGTGGTGCAGACCATCTATGGAAAAGATAAAGTTACAATCTTTGAGCTCATTTAATCGGAAAGGAATTTTTTATACTCTGCTGGAAATGTTTTGTTAAGGTGGCCGATGTGCCTACTGAAAACTGAAAGTAGATAAGTTGTGAAAACTTAAGAAGGATGTATTAGCTTCCTTGAGAGATGCTTAATATTAGAAGTCAATAATTTGAAGTAAAATCCATAATTCTATGAAATAAATAGCAACTTCTATTGATATTAGCTAAGTCCAGTCATTGAGCTTCTTAGTACCAACTCCTGCACCAAGCTTTCATTCTGGATACAACCTCTTATTGTACCCCTTCTTTCTATAAATGAGTCAAATTGTAAAAATTCTTCATACTAAAAATGTGACATACATACAGTATGGACCAACAGGGTTTAAAATCTCATGTTCCTTATCGTCATTAAAGTATACCAGTATTTTATTTCTATTTGGAGCAAAACATCTAAAAGCAGTGGCAACTGAGCAATCCAGCAAGTAAATTGAGGCTTTGTTTTATTAGTGTCACAAAACTTAAGCTGAAGTTGTCTCAGGATAGGTCCATACAATCTTACTACCATGTACATTCCTGGATCTCCTTTCCAGAATCATGATATGTAAAATTTTCTTCCTCATTTTCTAGACTAGAAGAATTTTATCAGTGTTGATCTATCTCTCTCTCTCTTTCCCTGCATATGAACAGCTGGTGTGATAGAGGATATGGACTTGCCTTGATGATTAATTTATATTATATTCTACTTGAATAATAGATTAACAGAATTTTCCTGGAAATAAACCAAGATATTTCACCACATTCCCTAACTAGTTTAATTTAATCTCTGGGCAGCATGGATTGCATAGCCTTTGGCTCAGTTTAATTTTAGAAAGGCCCTGTAATATTCACAGAAAAATGTAAGTGCCAGGTCTGACTTATGATCTATACCTGCGATATAGACTTCTAAATCCTGTGTCAGTTCTAAAACAGATGGCTCACTCTTTTCACTCTTACCCCTTCCAACACTCATGCAGAACATTCATTTACTTGAATGATGAGCCCTCTGTAGTTCTTAAGGCTTAATTCTCCCCGGCTGCAGATTTTTAAGTTTAATGAAGAAATGGATCATAGTCAAGATAGATCCAGTTAGGAAGTTGCTAACTTTTTTCATCTGATGCCATAAGGTGAAAACCCTGTGATTCAGTGAGGGCAATTTTAGAGGGAGAAAATAAATATTCTACGTGGAGAAAACAATATGAAATAAACAGTCAAATGGTTTTTCAATGGTTCAGTTGTTTCTGTCTCCTATTTTCTTTCAACATCCTTCAAGTTTAATATTTATTCATGCTTTACCACTTGTTTTTTTTTGCATTTATCCAAATAAAAATCCTTATTGAATGTCAGTGGTTTGGTCAACAGCAAACATTTTTGAAAAATTTATCCATTTATCATATAAAATGTTTGCGGCAACAATAATAAAGGTTCTCTATACAGTTTCTAGATTCACTATCAAAAAACTACTGGCTTTAAAAATGATACATTCAGTTCTTGGACATATTATTGGTATATATAATAAAATTGGCATGCAGACTTGCTGTTGATTGCTCTCAAGGATTGATGCTGGTTTACAGAAATTCTTTTCTTAAATACATATATTCAGGTGCATTCTATTATCAGGTATAGGTAAATAACTCCAGCTAGCCAGTGGCTACAGAAAAAGAAGACACATAAGTGAGAGGAAAGAAATGATCTGGTCCTCAGCTAACAGAAAAAAAGAAGTTATGGAAAAATATGATAAATTATCTACATTTTGACTTTCAGACCTTTGAGAATAAAAGGTTTCATTTTCTGAAATGCAGAGCTTTTCAACCATATTTACATGAACTATGTAGACAACAAGTGATCATCTGATTTATTTACTCTGATTTTTAATGTCATGTTGTATCATACACAAATGTGACAGTCTAGTAATAAAGGAAAGCAGTGATAGAGCACTCAGAAAAGAGCTCAGAATGCACAAAAACCGTGGAGCTAGTTAGGCTCAGGGAAAGAATATGGACTATTTCCACATGGTATTAGTTCACAATTTAAATAGTTCCATTTTATCCATGTGTGCAGCCTCACTTTGGTTCACTGGTTACAAGCATTCAAAAGGAGAAATACTGAGAGATTGTCTGAGCACCCAGGGATCACAGCAAGAAGTCTAAAGCCCTGGTAGAATTAAATATGGCTAGGTATTTCAAGAGCAACAAGAAAACTTTCTCTAGGTACATTAATGATGAAAGGTAGACTAGGGAAAATGTGAGCCCTTTCTATAAGAAAATGGGAAACCTGGTTACCTGGGATATGGAGAAGGCTGAACAATTCAATGACTTTTTTGCTTTGGTCTTCACCTGCAAGTGCTTCGGCCACACTGTCCAAATTACAAGATCCAAAAGCAGGGACTCCCACATGCTGTAGGAGAAGATCAGGTGTGAAACTATCTAAGGATCCTGAAGGTGAACAAGTCCATGGAATTGATGAAAAGCATCTCTGGGTCTTGAGAGACCCAGTGGAGGAAGTGGTTAAGCCACCATATTTTAGAAGTCATGGCAGTCCTGTGAAGTTCCAACTAACTTGGAAAAGGGAAATATAACAAAAATTTTTAAAAAGGGAAAACCAGAAATACCTGGGGAAATACAGGGTAGGAGTCCCACCTTGTGCCTGGCAAGATCATGAAGATCCTCCTGGAATTTATGCTAAGATACATGGAAAATAAGGAAGTGACTGGGTGACAGTCAACATGGCTTCACTAAGGGCTAACTGTGCCCAACATATTTGTGATGGGGTTACAGTAGGGGTGGATGATGGAGTCATCCATCAGGTGACTGGTGTCATCTGTCTGCACTTGTGCAAGGCATTTGACACTGTCCCACATGACACCTTTCTCTATAAACTGCAGAGACGTTGGTTTGCTAGAGGGACCACTATCGATAAGAGATTGACTGGATGGTCTCACTCACGGGGTTGAGGTAAATGGCTCAATATCCAAGTGTAGACCAGTGACAAGAGGCATTCCTCAGAGCTCAGTTTCGGGATCAGCACTGTTTTACATCTTTGTCAGTGACATGGACAGTGGCCTTGAGTGAACTCTGAGCAAGTTTGTCCATAACACCAAGCTGCATGGTGCAGTCGACAGGCTGGAGGGAAGTGATGTCATCCAGAGGGACCTGGGCAGGTTTGAGAGGTGGGACTGTGCAAACCTTAAGTTCAACAAGGCCAAGTGCAAGGTCTTGCACGTAGGTCATGGCAATCAGAAGCACAAGCACAGGCTTGGCAAAGAATGGATTGAAAGCAGCCCTGGGCAGAAGGACTTGGGAATGTTAGTGAATGAAATGCTGGACATGACCCAGCCATGTGCACTTGCAGTCCAGAAGGCCAGCTGTGTCCAGGCATGAATCAAAAGCAATGTGGACAGCAGGGTGAGGGAGGGCATTCTGCCCATCTACTTTGCTCTCATGAGACCCCACTCAGAGTACTATGTCCAGCTCTGGGATCCCTAAAATAAGAAGGATGTGGACCTTCTGGAGTGAGTCCAGAGGAGGGTCACAAAGATGACCAGAGGGTGGGAGCATCTCTCCCATGAAGAGAGGCTGAGAGTTAGTTCACCCTGGAGAAGAGAAAGTTCCGGGGAGACATTACAGAAGCCCTTCAGTATCTAAAAGGAACCTGCAAGAGAGCTGGAGAGGGAATTTTTACAAGGGCATGATAGAACAAGGGGGAATGGCTTTAAAATGAAGGAGGGTAGGCTTAGATTAGATATTAGGAACAAATTCTTGTACTTTGAGATTGGTGTGACATTGAAAAAGGTTGTACAAAGAAGCTGTGGTTACCCAGTCACTGGAAGTGTACAAGGCCAGGTTGGGTGGAATTCTGAGCAACCTGACCTAATGCACGATATGCCGCATATGGCAGGGGTGTTGGAATTAGATGATCTTCAATGTCCCTTCCAACCCAAACCACTCCACAATTCTATGAAATCTTACAAGAGCTTACAAAAAAGCATATTTCCAGAAAATAAATATGAATTACATTCTATCCACTAGGACTTGACATGAGAGCATTATGCACTCTCAAAAAACCTTTGCAACACTGAGATTTCAAGTATTGACACCAAATATCTTTGTGCAATCTTTCAGTCAAGACAGAGAAAAAAAAACTGAACTAACAGTAAATGTCTTTACATTTACCTCTGTGCATTTCGTCCAACAGAACTGAAAACACAAAAGGAGTCTTCTTGCACATATTCAATTAATATTGCTAGGAAAATGGGATCTACTTGTAGATATCATGTTAGCCTAAAAATGGGTTACACATGTCAAATGAATTATTCATTGTAAACTACTCATTTACCTCTTCAGTTAGCAAAACCAATACCCAATTCAAGAGAACATGCTTCTCCAAATGCATGAATAGCTCACAGGCACAACTCCTGAAGTCTATGCCCCTTCTAATCAGGAGCCATTAAGGGTAGGTCAAAAATGGTAAATGAGATTGGCAAAACAATACATTTAATAATAAGTATGATACTATTATGGGTGATTTTTATCTTAATTGGCTTTGAAAATTAATTGGGTGATAACAAAAGCTGGAAAAAAGCGTTTAATTTAAATCAGACAATTAAAAGTCCCAGAAGACTTGTGGCTGATAATATTAACCAATGTTTAAAAGATTAAATTTTAGCTTCAGAACCTGAATCAATGTGTAATATGCAGGTGAGTCATTATCTTCTGCTAGTAGCAAGCCTAATGAACCCTGTCCATAGATGTTCATCCTTGTTATTAAATTCCCTATTTTAATTTTGTAAGTTTGGCGTATTATTCCACTTTATAGCTGATATTTAGGGAAAAAAGAAAAAAAAAAGAAACCACCAAACATGATTTTAGAATTCAAAATTTAGACTGTGACATAAAGGGGTATTATTTTCACATCCAATTATATAAACTTTAAAAAACTTTCTATTGCCTCCTAATTTTGACATTTCAGGGGAAGACTTTTCAGGATATTAATTGAAAGACTGTTTTCCTGTATTTTGAAAGCTATTGCATTTATAATGGGCTTGTATTACTCATTTTGAAAATGTGGCTTGTTGTCTTCTTTCTGCATCATATGAAGTACAGCAATGGCATTTGTTTTTCTCAAAAGTTCTGTGAGAAGAAGTAATGCCCAACTTTTGTGTGTCTGAAAATAACTTACTCATATGAGAGGACAGGGTATTTCCTAGCCTCTTCAGAGCCTGAAGAAGCTTCAATCCATGACCTGCAGATCAAGAAGATTGCTATGGTTATTTTGTTATGGACATTCTTGAGGTCATGGTGTAGCCAAAAGAGTAAGAATCAATGGAGTTCAAAGGTGGCAAAAGCAGAAATGAAAACATGGTTGAAAACCTCTGGTCTGGATACCTCTCCACACCCCACACCTTCCAAACACCCCAGCTGCTCATTATGCACTTCATATTATACTGTGACAACCTACACCTTGAAACAACAGGCACATTAGGGCTATATTAGCACCAGGGCTATAAACACAAATCAGAAAAGGCTCATTATTGGTTACTGAAGGAATGCAACCCAGTGTACAGGCTAGAATTGGCTTTAGAGCATAAGAAAGAATAAAAAGAAAATTTATTTAGCAAATAAAAATCTTCCGTTATGTCGTGAAAACACAAAGGAGTTAACAAGAAGTATAAAAGACAGCTACAGCCCCTACAAGAATGGTAACAAAGAAAACAGACAGAGATAAATTACTCTGCCTTTTCTCTCCTGGTTAAGGATGTCACCCCTAACTAATGCCATTATTTATCTCTTGGGTTCACACTTATATAACCCTGCTTTTTGATTTGCCATTCGCCACATTTTGTTAGTGCAAACTCAGCTTCCACATGCAAAAGATTCACTAGTACTACACCATTTGGTTATGCAAACTGGAATTAAAGACTAAATGTATCTGTGTGTTTCAAGCCACAGCCTTCCCATGTCAAAATGTGATTGATAATGTGGCAGTGAGTAAAAGGAAATGACTCTGTAGCAGATAGCTACTGCATGAGGACAGACATTCCTGAGAAAAGAAACATACATTTTTCCTAAATACCTCTTCAACCTTCTCTAGGTGGCATTCCGGAGTATGACCAAGTTAACATGAGAGGTAACTAACTCGGAGAAGTGAGTCCAATACCAGCAGGCTCATGTATGTATCAATGGAGAACCATCTAAATTTTTAGAATTCTAAAAATGAAAAAGGCTGAAGCCATGGAACCTGGTCATGTGGACTTCTGCACTACTCAGTGGACCTCCCAGGGGACTGAACTACAAAACAATACAGGAGAAAAAAAACAAAACAAAAACAATCCAACAAAAAACCCATCCAAAAACCAGCACCAGATACAAAGTAATAATTCATTTTCCTTCAGTGACTAATCTTTCTTCAAGACCTAGTTTCTATGCCTCAAAATTATGCGGTTGTTTGCTTTATTGCTTGTCAAAACATTTTCAGATAATAATAAAGGGCTTTGATTTTGTCTTCATTTATAGAATTGGTTCTAAGTTATTTAGTTACTAAAAATTCAGGTTGTATATTTCTAACTTCGTAGTATCTGACCAAATTTTAAAATCTACTAACATATGTCTCAACAAAAGTCTTTTTTCTAAAGACACACTTTGCATAGCTTATTCATATGAAAAATACAGAAAAAGTCAGTTTTATCCTTTCTTTTGGCAAAAGGGAAATAAAATTAAATCCAAGAAAGAAAGAAAAAAAGAAAGAAAGAAATGAAGGAATGAAGAAAAGTAAAAAAAAAAAAAAAAACATGTAAAAAATAAGGATTGTATATTTCAGTACAGTCTCTAAGTTTTGAGTTTAAAGTAGGTCGGAGAAACAACAGAATGGCCAAGCTTTTATGAATTCACCATGAGTATTTGTTTTCAAGACTCCACAGCCTTTCAATGAAATTTATGACAAGTTCTTTACGTTTAAGGAAATTCAAAACCCTTCTGAGATTCCCTGGGAAGCTGAAAGATCTCTTCAAAAGATATTGGTGTAGTATGTGGAAGAGTCCGAAAAAATATGCTTTAAGTTTTCGTTGGTGGTGAGTCTTTTTTGTTTGTTTGACAGGTTTTGTTTCTTTATTGTTGTGAGGTTTTGTTGTGTTGGTTTTTTTTTTTTTTTTTGCCCCTAGATATTGCAGCTTCCCTCCTCCTGTGTTTCTTATTATCAAATAAAATTTGGGCTCATCTACTTTTGGGCCATCCAATTTCTGAAATTATTCCAGTTAATTCTGCTGCAGGTGGTTCATGCTCTTCTGCAGTCTTATTGAGAAGAATTTGGTGCATTCAGAATGAATGCAATAAAGAAAAAAAATCTCTCAGTTCTGCTTTTGTTTGTATGCAGATGGAAATGGAAAAATATGTCTATAAAGAAGAAAATATGTCTCCTGTAAATACTCCTGTTTAATTAACTATCTTTCTCTCTATTGTCTGTCATTAATTTTTTTTTTTTTTTTAATCTGCTTATGTTACTGTGCCCAAATGGCAGATCGCGTTGCTGTTTCGTTTTCCACTTTAGACACTGGTCTCAGAGCAAGGTGCTCCAAGATGAGTTCAATCAGCACCACGGACAGAGCCCTCCCTTCACTCTCGCGTTCTCCATCTCGCATTCCAGATGTCTGGGTCCCTCAGTGCAGTTTCTCTCACTAGAAGATGCCGATCCACTGCTCTACCCAGACAGCAGAGCTCAAGTAATCTTTGGAAGGCAAGGTTTCAATTGATATTTCTCTGTCAAATCTGCCAACAGGTTTAAAACCAGATATACGCAGGCAGCAGGATATACAGGCAGTGCAAGGCAATAGCATGATGGCTGGAGTTTTATTTCCTTAGGAAACAAAACCAAAAAAATATTGCTGCTGCAATAAAATAAAAATAAAAAATAAAGAAAATGGAAACCAGAAGTTTCTCAGGTGTTTTGGTCATAGAATAAATTGAGTAGCAGGATGATCAAGCAGTTCTATCCAGCTTCTTGGTGATTTCTGCTCTTAAGAAGGCAGAAAAATAAATAAAATCTGGGCCACACACTACCTAGGTAAACTAAGTCTGCACTCAGTTTAGGGGGGGAAAATAACAATTGTCCTAGTTTTGGCTGAGGTAGAATAAATTTTCTTTATAGTAGGTTGCTATGGGGATTTAGTATGGGGCTATGTTTTGGGTTTATGGTGGAAAGAGTTTTGATAGTTCAGGGAATACTTTTGTCATTGCTGAGCAGTGCTTACACAGAGCCTTTTCCACTCCTCACACCACTCCACCAGTGAGTGGTTTGAGTCTTCACAAGAAATGAGAGGGGACACAGCCAGGACAGCTGTCCCCATCTGAACAATGGGATATTTCATACAATAGGAGGTCATGCTTAGCAGTAAAATGAGGGAGAGGGTTAGGGGTGAGCCTGCTGCTCAGGGACTATCTGGATATGAATCAGTTGCTGAGAAAATGTTCAGTTGTGTTGCTTGTCTTTCTTGGGTGGCATTTCTTTCACTCTTTTATTTTTCTTTCCACACATTGTCATGAGTGCATAAATCTTGTGCACACATGTAAACATTTGAAATGTCATTCTTCTATTTTTTTCCTTTAATTTTTACCAAATTAATTTGAGAAGACATAAAAAAAACCCCAGAATGTAATTTAAAATGCCTCATGTTTCACAGGTAAGTTTCAAGCAGTTTTTAAATTAAAATAAAAGTTTTTTTTTTTTTTCAAGTGCTGTCAAAAGTTGTTAGCTTAATTTGATCAACAGTAGTGTAACCATTGACAGCTTCTTTGAGGATGTCCCTGGAAAGTGATGAAAACTGCACTTAGTGTTTCATCATATGTTAAAGACAAATGAAGTGCAGAATCTCTCTCGTTTCATCATCTTTCCCACATTAATAAAATTACATGCCTGGTTATGCTTTCACCATGCCACTGATGAATAACATTGGACTCCTTCAAAGAGTCCACTGGTAGAAAAGGAAAACCTAATTCTTATAAAATAAAAAATATTGTAAAATAATTTATAGTACAATTTTATTTTTAATTTGAAGAAATTAAATATTTTAGGAGTAAAATATTTGCAATATTTTAGAAACAAAAGTTAAATTAAATATTAATTTTCTTAAAATATAAAAACATTTATTCACCTTTGAAATTCATGGATCCATTAATAAATTACTGAGCACCAACATTGACTAATTTTATTTAATAAATAAAGGTTCAATTTATATTGTCAAATAGTGCCTTTACTAAAAGATGCTGCTGACTCTATCTCTCATAACAAAGTTCATGCTGTGGTTTGCAGGACACTATCCAAGAGAACTCACGTGCTACTGTTGACTAGCCATGCATTTGATGTGTGTTTTAAGTATTAGTGAAGATGCCTTTCCTGATAAATGCAGAGCATGAGAAATGGTAATGATATTTTTCCATGTGTTTCTGCAGGTATGTATTTGATTTTGGCAAAATCAGAAAGAAACAGCTGCAGGAAATTGCCATGAATAGACACTGTGTTTTTATGCATTCCTGAAAACCTCAGTGATAGAAGACTGTATGAGAGAATATATAAACTTACCAAGCTTTGCCAGGGTCAGGCCAGGTGCACAAGCTGTGCAAACTGTAGTAAATTATCACATTTTATAAGTCTCTCTTACCCTTCTGTCAAATGACATTTTCAGGGTCAACAGAATCAGCTCTTGAGACTTTCTGAGATGGAGGGAAAGTCAGGAGAGAAAAAAAGTTGGAAAACTTACATCAAAACCAGGGAGTTACGTCTACTACTTTTTCCTTCTGTAAGGAAAGGTTCATACCCATCTGGTGTTTTTTTCAAACAACCGCTCCTGTGGCACTGAAGTTTTCAATGCCTCTTGAAGTGGAGTTGGAGATGACAGCCCTCCTGTTCCCACTGATGTCAGAAGGGTTGGCTGTACCTTGATCTGCTGGGGAAGACGAGACAAGATGGAAAGTACCTTGGACATCAGGTAAGTAATACAAACTGCTTTTATTGTATTTACCACTATTTTAATGCAGTAACTTCAAATAAAAATGCACCTCCATTAACTCATTGACAAATTCTCTTTCTACTGTAATAAAATCTACCCTGTTCAATTGCTTCTTAGTACCAAATGAGAGAATAAAGTGTGCTCCTTTTGTGAATGACCTTGAGAATTCTGGAACAGTTTTTAAAATCAGTTACTCTGCTGTGTTATGCTTAAATAAACAATAGGTTAACCTATATATTTTGGTTTCCTGAAATTAGTTAGGGAGAACAGGTGTCTGGGAAATAAAACTATAAACATTCAAACAAAATGTTTTGCAAGCTCAGTACTGAAAGCTAGATCTCAAGTTGTATGCAATATACAATACAAATATGCAATTTTGTGATCAGCTTCTCTAATCAGAAATACTAAAAAAAAAAAAAAAAGGTCACGGATATCCTAATGTTTAGCTACCACAAAGTAAGGCTTTGGAATTCTTTCAGAAGTGAATGGAAAATTATCTCTTTCACAGATATTGTCACATGTTTTCCTGTTGATTGTGCTATCAGATCAAACAGTACTAGCATAGCTAAGACGTTCTAAAAGTATTTATTGGATAAAATAGCCTCAAAACTTATTTAGAGATTGCTTTTCTTACAAAGTGGCTTTACTACCTTTTTGATTACACATTTTCTGTTTCCATAAATGCCTGCAAATTTGGTCATACAAACACAGATACTTATTCAATTTTTGATGCAATCCAATTTCTGAAGCAAAAATACTTTTCTAATATAAAATTCCTGAGTCTTTTTTCCTAGCACAGCTTAAACAACTAAGTCTTAAAGTCTTAATTTCTACATTTAACTGTTGCAAAATATCCTCAGAATGGCTTTGGCAATTTAATAAAAAAAAAACCTGCTGTGCACTGGCATGCTTCTGAAAGGCACATAAAAATAAATCCCTTTGAATGCATTCTTCGCTTTAATGGTTAGTTCATGCAAATTTAACTGTCCTTGATGACATGTTTTAATTTCTGCTTCTGCCTCTGGACTAAAACAAATGCTAAATGCAGTTTTACTGATAGCATCTCCATCCCTGTGTGCAATCTGAGATTTAGCAGATCTCAGCATTTTTGTGAAGAATAAAAACATGCACTCTTGCAGACCTTAACACTTTTTTTAACCCTGCTATTTTGAGAATTCTGACTTTTCCTTTAACAGGTAGAACAATATTAGGAAAGAATGATGACATTTTTTTTTTCTCATCTATTAATTTCCAATCAGTAATGGATTAGGTCTGTGGAAAAAAACCAAAGACATCAAAATAGGAAGGAATTTGTTAGAATTTTTCCCCTCAAACACTGTATGTTTTTTTTTCCCTTTGAGATCTGCAAGTCCTAATACTTCTCTTAAATTTCTCAGATATGTTGAGATTTTTTAGGTAATGAATGGGTTGGCCTCATTTCCTCTCTTACTCCTAAATATGTGCTATTATTTGTGTCCTTACAGTTGAGCATGTCTTGGGTAGTTGGTTCATTAGAGCGCTTTTCACCTTGTGAGTCCAAAAGTGAAAGGGCTTGCTGAGACTGATGTTTCCAAGAAAATCTTTGTCTCTCCTTGGAGATCAGATTTTTTCTCCTGTGGTAAAATTTGTATGAAGAAGAATTACATATCCCTAAACATTACCATTGCTCATACCTTATGATCTCCAATGAGTGAATGAGGAACATATTTGTTTAGAATTCAAATTATTTTATTATGATGGTGAAATAAACAATACCCATAAACCTCCCTGGCTGGTATAATCAATTTAATCATGGATCAACATCCAGATGAAAGAATATTAAGAGCACCATGTGAATTTGAAACTGCCCTGGGAGAACTAGGATCCATAATCTAATGAATGGATTACACCTCTCTGTCAGAGATTCATCCCATGAGTGCTACGAGGTTACACACTAAAAAGAAGCAAAACTGTCAGCAGAAACTTGTGGCATACAAGTGCAGATGCAGAGCTGACGGCTGGAAGATTCTCCTGAAGGCTTCTGAGGCTTTCTGAAGGTTGTGTTAAACACACACTATTGAATACAGGTCATATTCAAGTACATATCATGTGTTATTTTCTCTCTGGTGATTACAATGCCTTAAATTAAGCTATTGAAGTATGATGTGCTAATGTAGTTAATCTCTTTCATCAGTTTAATGAACTATTCCCAAACAGCATCTGTGACTGGGAATTCTTTCTAAAACATGAGAGAAAGACAAGAAGACCACTTGCTGAACAACATACCTTTTAAAGCTACTTTTTGCTGCTCACAATTGTGCTGTTTCATACTGCTTAAACTACCTTCAAACAAGGTCAGGTGGACACTGTTTGTGATCTGTTCAAGGAGCTGCGTGTCTGAGCAAGGGCTGCCTGAACAGCCTCAAACACTGCTCTGCTGGAATGCAGCTGTACTGCACTGCCTCCTACTGCAGTGGCTCATTAGCAAGCTGTGTCATGTCATTTGTTTTTCATTACACAATGACATATGTACTGTGTTCCAGTAAAATAACGCAGAGCTTCATATGTCTTCTCCTTGATTAAACTCATCAAACAATGAAAAGCCATCAGTTTTCATAGTGCTTGAGGATTTACTGAATTTTTGGAAAGTAATTTTTTGTTTATTTCAGTGAACTGAAGCAAATACTTAGCTGTAAGTACTCTTTTTACTGCTATGCTAAGGAAGGATGAATTTTTCATCTTTTTTTAGATGTTGGAAAAGTGCATTCTTAAAACTTAGCTTTGTGCTTCAAAACAGGTCAAAATATTGAACAGCCCTCTTCTGAATAGGAGGTTTTTTTATGCTGTCAGAAATTTGCTTCTTCCTTACTTTTTGAGTATATAGAAAAATAATTCTCGTCAAAGGCAAAACAAGATAGCCTAGGCAACTGAAGATTAAGTATCAGCTGCTTACCAGGAACAACCAAAGCATTAATGGAAATTCTTTGGCAAATATTTTTATTTCATCACTGTCAGACATTTGCAGTTCAACAAAAATAAAAGTTGATTATAATTTTGACACTTTTGATCTCAAGCTCCTTTATGATTTTCCCTTCTGGTATTTTACGTTCATTTAAAGTATTGGTCTATTAAAATGGATGTATTAAAAAACATATATTTCAGGAACCTGAATCCCCAACACCAGAAGAAAGATGGAAGGCCAATGGTTAAATTTATATATTGCACACTGAGTAGGAAATCAAACTGCGCTGTGTCACACCACTTTTAATTTACTCACCAAAATGTTTCCCCTAAGTCTGCTAATTTTTTGTTTAGGTATAATAAATAGAGGAACAAGTATGGAGATACAGAAAAAAGATTTATTATAAAAGGAGTATCTGCAGTAGGTGGTTCTTGGGGAGAGATACCTTAAACTGAAGAAATATCCCTTTAGGTAGATGGCATACTATTTTTTGCTGCTGGGTATGCATCAGTGCTACTGTGACCAAGACAAATTTTTGCAACCTGTTTTGCCCTTGTCTTTTCTCTTGCAGAAATGTTATTGGTTTGGGATTGGTGGAACTGTGGTACTGTAAGGGATTGGTGAACCTGTGACAGTGGCAAGGCTGCTGCCATTGCATGCCCCTATCTGGCACTGTTCCTCCATGGGCAGATGACCTCCCCATGGTACAATTCAAATGCTCCTTGTTAACACATTTTTTCTGGTGTGATGACAAGAGGGGGGAAGCTCATAGTAAGACAAATAAAGTATGAATGTACCATATAATTTAGTGCAAATTCTCCATAAAAAGTCAATGGGAAACTTCCTGGATATAGACTGGATATACTGGATAAAAATCCATTTCCTTTTTAGACCATGCCATTTTGGGCTATGCCAATAGAAATTAGATGGCTAAACAAAAGTAGAATATTTTTTTATCTTTGGATGTTTCATTCTTCAGACAACCAAATGTGGACTTCAATTATTTAAGCACACGTTTGCCAGAGTAATTTTAGATCCTCTGCATCATCCAAAGCATCCAGACTGGACACAGTTTTGTGACATAAGGAGGCAAGGAGGGGATATATTAAGAATATGTGCTAGAAATCTACTGATGACAGATTGAATCCTGCCCAGCAAGAATCTCTTTTCCTCGTGCTTTTCTTAAGACCAGAGAAACATCAGAGAAAATGGGCATGGAAAATATGCAGAAGCAAGGGTTTCTTCCTTTGCCTTCAGGTTTGTCTTCAGACTTTGATATGCGTGGCCACAATGAAATGGGAAAGGCAGATGTTAAAGATGAATTTTTCAGAATGGCTGGATAATTTTATAACTAATAATAAAATTCATAGTTATCCACGTAAAGAGGAGGGCTATCAAATGTTACGCTTCAGGGAATAAGACAATCACTATAGAGGAAAACAGGAACTTGCTAATTTCACTGTCTTTCTTCATGAGTGGTATTTCTAACTTTGTGAAATGTATCATATTGTTTTGTCTTTTTTTTCTTAAGCAACCATATGGTTCACTGATCTGTTTTCATACAGTAACTGCCAGAAGTTGTGTTTCTTAATTTTTTAAGACTATTTGTGATGTTTCTTTCATTTTGAGAAATTTATGTATCAAAACAACCAAGGCTTATATAAAAATAGCATCATGTTAATATCAGTGCAGGGTGCACTGTGTGTTTTTCTTGAGAATCTATACCAAAAGAACCCTTATCATTCTTAACTTAAAAGAAAAGACTTCTTTCCCTATCAACTCATTTATATTTTTCTGGTGGAAAAAAAATTATAAATGATAAATGTTTAATCAAATATGGGTCTTTTCAGACATAAAATTGTAATTCCCCTACCAGGAACAATAACTTTGAAGTACAACAACACTTTCTGCCCACACATGGTAATGACCTGTAGGGGACAAATGTGCCAAAAGGGAAATCCATGCACAATTTGATTTACAACCTCATTTTTTAATGATGAGACAAAGAAGTAGCAACAGAATGCACTTATAAATCCTTCTATTTTTCATACTCAGCTTTCAAAAGGAAAATATGGCTAAATATGGCTAGATAATTTAAGGTTGCTTGTCAAATCAAGAGTAGCTATAAAGCTTGTGATTTTACCAATGAGTGGAAGCTTGCTTAATATGCTTATTGCAAGGTCTGTGTTGAGTGAAAGAAGTATTTACTTGAAATCTGAAATTCAGAACTTGTTTGGGTCAGTCTATTTACCTCTTCCTGTAATCAGTCCGTTAAAGTGAAAAACAGCTGATGAACAAATCTTTCAGAGCCTTCAGCCAAGTTTTTTATTTGCTGTCACAATCAGGAATGAATAGCTGGAACCAAAGACTAAAGACTTGGAACTTTGGCTAAGTGCTGGTGGAACTAGAGTCTCACTGTCTTATTTCTGTTTTATTTTTCTGGTTCTGATACAGAATATGGGACTCCCTTTTCTTTTCAAGCCAGGTGTGTTCTTAAAGGTAACAGGAGTAAGGGACAACAGATTTTTGGCCAAGGTAATGCCTGTGGTTTCTTTTGAAGTCCAAGAAACTAAACACAAATAACAACAGTTTACATACACTTTCAAATCATCTTAAATGGAAATGCCAATTCCACACTAGCCCCATGTGAACCAAGTCTAAACCATGCAGAGTAGGGGACCGTGGAGACCCCACTTGAAGCAGGAAATAGTACAGATACATTGGCTTAGGAGGCAGGATGATCTATAGTGCATGATGTAGACAATAACCACTAGATTCTGTTTAGTACCTTTGATCCAGGACAACATCCCCATAAAAAAAACTGCAGTCTTTGTTCTGAGGATGGGTTGCAGCTATTATTCCTAGTAGTTTGCTTGGAGCTATCCCAGGTATTTCTGGATATGCTGCAATCATATCTCTTGATGCTACAGACTTAATAGTAAATGTGGATGCACTGCATCAAACAAAGACCCAAGCAGTAGTCTGTCTGCAGAAGCTGGTGTTATCTGTCTATCTGGAAGAAATAAAAAATATAGTATGAGAAGTACAAAAAAAAAATTCAGCAGTAATATGGTAGTTATACCTCAATTGGACTTCAGATTATTTCTAAAGACATATCACAAAGCTCAACTCTTTCTTTCTGCTGTTTCAATGGAGTTCTCTATATTTATGCAAAGGTAGAAAACATTTGTTGTAAAGGCAAATAAAGGCCTATGACAATAGAAAATTTTTCTTACTTTTACTTTTACTTCTGAAGTACCTAATTTATCTTCACACTTTTACTTCAGATATACCTCATTTATCTGCAAATGTAAGGAATGTGATTCTTATCTACACTGTGTGTGTGTACATATAGAATACACAACTGCACTTATGTAAACATATATTATCAGTCACCATATGAATTTATATATATGATACACATATGCCAAATGTAGTTTGGCAGTTGTGATTGGTTTGCACTTTTAGGCTATTACTGGGAAAATAACTCCATAAGCAGTATTTTCAAAAGGAGTTTTGGTGTTCAGCACTGCTTTCAGGTAGAAAATATAGCTAAATGATCTTGTTTAATTTATTGATAACTGAATTCACTTTTAGTTTAAAAAAATTGCAGATTGTGGTGACCTTTTTACTCATAAAATCACAGAATCAATTAGGCTGAAAAAGACCTCTAAGATTATGAGACCTCTGACATGTGACTGGTTATATACAGTTTCTAACAAAGAAAAGAGGTCCTAATTAAATCAAATTCCAAGCTGTAAACAAATACACACACACACACACAAAATTCCTCTACGCACTATCAGGCCATTAAACTTTGACACATTTCAAAACCATACAGGTACAGGCTAAATCTAAAAAAGCCTATTAAATTCTGTAGTCTGTTGGGAACACAGCATTTTCATATTTAATGAAATTTACTTCAGAAAATATAATAACATTATTTTTGCTTAAATCAAAAGAAGGGGAATTTTTGTCTCATCTTTCTGGTTTTTGAAAACCAAACAGAACAAGAGTTTTAAAGTGGAAGTTAAACACAATGCACAATGGACCTGGATAACCCCAAAAGAAAAAAACCCAAGCAAACCCAAAACCCAAACTAGCTCAACAAAAAATTCCCAACCAGATGTGAAAACAGTTTTATTTGTTATAAAATTGCCATGTACAAACAGTTCTGCAAAAAAGGAATACTAAAATAATGTATAGCAAGCAGGGAAGCTATCTCACAATTCCTATATAAACAGTTTCTAGGAGCAGTTAATGCTTATCAATGGTGTTATAAAACACAATGATAATTTTATAGAAAAAAAAAAAACATTTAAAGTGCAGCATATTTCTAATACATGTACAAAAATTTCATGCGTTGTGACATGTAGCATAAATCAATCACAGACACTTTCCATTATCCTGCAACTCTTTAAATGGCTCTATATTTTGGATTCCAGGCAGCAAGTGGTATGTATTAACAACAAATTTTATTGTTCAATCTCCAGCATCTAGACATTTTGGACTGCCTCTTAGCATGAAGGAGATCTATTGTGGAAATTGCACTGCTCATTTCAGCTGCTATGGCCACACAGGACCTTAAATGAAATGAACAGAAATTATCTTTGCTGCAAACTGCAGGTCAACCAAAGACTAAGTGGACAGGGGACATGCTTCATTTAGAAGCATGCTACTGCTAAGTATAAGTGATCATAGCAGCAAATAATGTAGATTTTCAAAATATGCATTTTGATGTCAAATGAATAGCAATATGTATTTATTTAGATGACTAACTGTAAGGAAATCTGATTGAGAATAAAAGGAGCGGGGTTTCCAAAGTCTAATAGGGAAAATTGGTGATAGTGGTGAAAACATGGAATACTACCTTCAATAGATCTACTTAAGCAGTTACAGAGAATATCAAGGTAAGAAAAACAGGTTTTAGTACAAAGTTATTATTGTCAATGACTAGGAATGCAAACTGAAATTCTGCTACATGCTCAGAGAAGCTAAATAAGCTCAACTTCTATACTGGGTATGCCCATTTTTGTAAGCAATATCTCATAATAACCTGTTTTGTCACCAGCTGTGCACAGTTATGCAAGAAATTATTAAAATAATAGGAAATATTTGAATTCATGTTCATCATCTCAAAGGCTACCAGCTCAAAAGCTTTTTATTAGATCGATAAATACAGTGGCAGTTAGAAAAACCATTCCGTTGCCCACATCAAGCATAAAGATGGGTGCTTGTGTCTAGCCCCAGACTTTTCAAGCTGATTATCATGCACCATATATTGTCTTGCTGAACATCATCATATTTTATGTCACTGGATAATATATAATAAAGCACCTAACTTCTAGACTTTTTGGTAGCAGTGTCAGAAGCACATTTGTTTACCTATCTTTGAGAACAAATTTGAATCCTTAGCAATGAATTTACAGTAGAAGGTAATATCTGCTTTTTTGAAAAGAAAAAATTCAAATCTCAAGTATTTTCCATCTGGGAAATTTCTAATATATCTTTCAGTCCTGTATGAAAACAGCAGCATCAACCCATTCAGGCAGGCAATTTAATTTGGCTTAATAGGTACTTTCATTTTATGCATTGTAGCATGCAGTTTCTTTGCTTCACATTAGCAAAACACTGTTTCTTATTTGAATGGAAAACCAATCTTGGTAGTATCCCAGTATTCACAAAAGTAATGGCTTTTTCTTTCTTTCAAACATTAAGTAAAGAAGATCGAAGTCGTATATAAAATTGTAACAGCATTTTTTGTCTTCCTTCTCGATGTCCTTTCTTCTATAGCAAGTGTACATCACATATTAAGCTTTAAAGCATGATAGTCTAACCAGATTAAACTGAAAACAGTCATAAATAACTCACTTTAGCCTACATCTGGTCTGGCCTGGTTTGAATATTTATACAATATAGTTTAAACCAGGAAATATGCATGTATATCTAAATTCATCTGAAGTTTTCATACTGGCAGGTGTTGAACATTATTAGGGAAATGTATGCAAAATAGCGGTGTTTTTATATTTTCGTTTTCTTACTTTTAAACTGTTATATAATGTCTCTGGTTTTCTGTAGTTAATAATTTAAAATATGTTATGAGATACAACCCATCTATACTAGCTGGAGCAAGCACAACTTGTCAAGCTGACTACTTAGTATTTGTTACATAAAAGAAGATAGTAGCATACCATTGATCCAGTGCAGAGAGTTTAGAACTTTGTAATCCAGAATTTTTGATGCCCTCAGGCATTCTCAGGAAAGGAAAATTCTGCTTTCCCTGTCATCTCTGTGCAAGCTGAGATAGGCATATCTTTGTGTGACTCCTGAAAATAGACTTTGTCCTCACATTTAAATGTGATAAAAAATGTTACAGGGGAATGAAGGAAGTTTTGAATGTTCCATGCTTAATGTAGTCACTTTGCTTCCTTATCTTCATTTTTGAACTTCATCCTGCAAAAGTTCATCCTGCAAAACTTAGTCCTGAAGTTTGTAGTTGTTCAAATCAGTTGAATGTTCTATATTTGTTACATACACTTCTCATAGGTGGAAGGTGTCACATTCTTAGTATTCTAAGTGATATTCTTCGCTAACAATATTATCACCAGAAACTGCTGGCATGAGAGGAAAAGTGACTGAAGCACTTCTAAAACTCACATTATGTAACGAAGAATTATTTCTTAGATTTTCTGTGAAGAGAATTTAGGCACAGACTTTCAGTGAAAATTTGGGACTGTTTGGCCTTGTCCCATAGTTTTTTTCCCCTGCTCCCTGCACTCGTGGAACACATGTCCCTGGTACCTCTGCTGTAAAAGAAAAAAATACCAATGCCATGATACAAGAGTTGGAGATAGGAGAAGGGGAGACTTTTCCCTGTTTTCAAGACTGGGTTTCGAGCCAGGAATAGTTATTTGTACCATGGCTGTGTTGCAGACAGTATTCAGGTTTGCCAAGAGTAGCCTGCTCTTGTGGGATATTTGAACCTGACAAGAAGAGCTTTGTCTTGTGGGATATTGGAACCCATCAGAACACGGATGCGTTGTGTGCTCTAAGAGACCTGAGTTCTGTTCATGTATCCAGGCTATATCTGCATCTCTTGGCTAGAATACTTGCTGCTGAATGGATGGCAAAAGACAAAAGCCATTGATTCAGCTCGAAAAGAAAGAAATAAAAAAGACTGGTTTTGAAGCTTAGAAGTTCTGGAGGAATCTATTCTTTGAATCCTAGCAACAGACACCTGTGTAATCTGCTATCCCCAATGACCAGACCCATGAGAAGCAGAGATCTGAGTAGAAAAAAACATTTTGCAGACATGCAGGCTAATGCCCTTGGTTGCGGCAATCTAGCACACTGCAATAGCTATCTGGTGCCCACCCCAAATGAGACATGAGTTTACATAAGCTGTGACTGTCTCCTGATATATCTTCCTATCTCCAGGACCACTGAGCAAGAGCTTGTGGAAAAGTCTTTAAAAGATTCGTTTCCTGCATCTCCATGATTTGGAGACTTTTTTCTAGTACATTTTATTGGTCATTAACCTATCACAAAAAGACCTTAGAAAGAACAGCAATCTCTTTCCAAGGCTTTAATTTTTCTCTCCTATGTAGCACTTACCTGAAGGAACATTATCATTTAATCTGGAAACGCAGCATGCAAACTGCCAGAAGCTACATTTTGACTAGTGAAAGATGAAACTCAAAAGCCTGAAAATTCTTTTCACTCAGACAATGTCTAAATGGTAGTATTGTTATTTAAATATCTTCAATCCATACATTTGAGATGGAAATTTCCCTACTTTGTATTATGCATTCTCATAAGGTTTCCTGGTAAAATGGAAAAACAGAAAAAGGTTTAGATGTACTTTTAAGCTTCAATTTTCACATCAGTGCACTTAACCCTTATTTTGGCATCCAAATTTTTTTTACCCTGGAAATAAAATCCTACAAATTAAAAATATAGCAGAAAACCAGAGACATGGGTTAGTTAAAAACTGAGTATTGGAGAACTTTGCCAGTTGAAAAGATCTTTGAAAAGTCACTTTTCTGCTATTTGCTATTTGGAGCTAAATGATGAAATCATGTGGTTTGAAGTAAAATACAGCTGTGCATAATTTTTTTTTGTCATTTTTAAATGAAGTCATGGCTATGGTCTTGAACATAACTAAAGCATAAGTTGCTGACTACCAGGTGAGACACAATGAATATCCACACATGTACATCTAGCTATGTCACCTGTGAGGTAAAATCTCTTTCACTGATAGAGAAATTTTATATTGGGGTTCATGATGACAGGTTAACCTCTAGATAGGTGATCTAAATCTGCATATGACATGGGTCTAGTGCCAATTTCACTAGTCATCATCATTTTGTGGGGTAAAATTGTAAAGAGGGGTCTCAGATTCCTTAATCCTGGGGATCACATGTTTTTTCTGTCCTTTTATACTTGCAAACACTTTATTTGAAGATGAATGTAAGAAAAATAATTCCCTAGATGATGAAAAAAGGCCTTATATTCAGCAGTTCACATAGTGAAAACTTCTGAGTGCCCACTTTGCTTTCCAAGGGATTATATTAATATCCATAATTTTCTTGTTTCTATTCCTTCCTTTGCCTGCTATTTGCACCTTATGGCAAAAAATAATCTCCTTTATATCTGTGACATGATTTGGCACTCATCTTTTATCAGTTTGGATCACAGCTTTAAAGAAATACAATTCTTTAAAGAAAAACCTCCCTTCCTTTTGAAAAAAGGTCAATAAAATTGTAGGGGGGAAAGCAGCCATCTCAGAATCTTGTTTCAGATTGGGAGTTAAAATAATCTGAATAATAACCTAATTACTCAGGTTGTTTGTGGACAACCACACATGGCTTCTGTTCAGGACATCTAAGAATTTAGTCCCTGACTAAATTTCATGACAGTTTCAGACCTGAGTAAAGTTAGGGTAAAGCTTCATATGGGAGAAAATTACGTGGCTTGAAGTGTTCTTTGGATTAAATATTTATCAGCCACAGTCCTCAAGTACCTAAACAGTGACAATCTTCATAAAGGTGTTCTGCATGAGGTCCATGTGTGGCTGTGTTGGCTGTCCCAAAAACTTCTGTACACCTTGCTGTCTGTCTCAACATGGTCATAGCTGTGAATCATATTTCCTGACACCTGCTGGCTCTATGGACTTTAAAGTGAACTTGGATGTCCATATGTATTTCTACATTTCCATCTAAAAGCTGTGTATCTTAAAAATCATGTTGAAGCACATGACGCATTGTTTTACTAGGTCCCTGAGTCTTAGATGGAAAAAAAATCTATGGTGCTGCTGGAAGCTACACGCTTTCTACATTTTGGAATATTTCTTAGCTAGAAGGTACTTTTCTTGAAGGATTTTGAAGGCTTTTTTTTAACTTGGGAGAATCATGGCCCCATATTGACAAAGAATTAATAAACCATGCAAACAAGAATGGAGTGTTATGACTTTACAAGCCAGCTTTTTCAAGGCAACAAAATGAACTTCAACAGTTATAGAGCATTTTCTTAAACTGCCTTTTGTTTGACACATATGATTTGTTACGGTGTCTTAGTATATTCCAGTGGTGGTTGAAACCCCTTAAGTTAATGCAGTTGGTCTTGCCCTCATAGAGTACCCTCCTACCCAAATGTCTGTCAAAGAAACCCACTCCCTACTTTCTAGACCCTTCCCTGTCTATTAAGACAACCCAGCCCCTTAGGCCTGTTTGTTAGCCTAAACCCTTCCCCTTGTTCTAGAAAGATCCCTGTCCCTCACCCAAAGATCCAATCCCTGTCCAGGACCTTCCCCCTCCAAATGTTCTGATTTTTCATTACCCTTAAAGCTACACCCAAAGGAACAAGCCATTGGTTGCTTTGTAGTATCCACCCCCTGTTTCAAAAGTTTCAAAAAGCCTTGCACTAAGGTTCTTGGGGCTCTTTTTGCCTGTGTTCCTCTCTGGCAGCGTCCTGTCTTCCAATAAACTTTCTGGATTTCTACACCCCAGAAGAGCCTCCTCTGCCTCCTTTATTCAATCCTCGCCAGTCCTCCCTGAGACCCGGGTGCTGAGTAACAGGCTCAGAGGTTCTGGTGTGGGCGAAACTCCAGCCCAGCCAGTTGCCCACCCTCGCCATTGCTCTCCGGGAGATCGCAGAGCTAGCCCGGACTCCGGAGAACAGTGGCAATGATTAAAAGCTATATTTTAGAAACTTAAAAATTTTGCTTAGATTTTGCATTAATGTGCTTTATTAAGCATATTTTTTCAGCTGATACATTTGTATATCTTCTCCTCCATCCCCATTGTCTTTTTCTAAAGAAAAAGAGAAGCTTGTTTCTTTGCGCTGGTGGCACAATTTCCTGAGTAAAATTCCAGAAAGAGTTTTAAACTCAGCTATAAAATTTCCAACTATCTTCAGGTTTTTTTAACAATGGAATAGCTAATTTAGACCTAAGACAACTAGTTGCTGTATCCAAAAATTTTTGCAATTTTTACTGGCCATCATTTCTGTAATACCCTGAAGTGAAGACCTTTATTAGATATGTTCTTCTCATAGAGCTTTTATTATAACAAGGAAGCTGGATTCTATGTGGTGCTATATCTACAGCTAATGACACAGCTCACAAATCAAAGCCATACTTTTTGTGTATTGATCTGCTGCCCAGTGGACAGATTTTCATTTTACTACATCCCTGAGATGTCATGAAGTAGAGCTTTATGACTGGCCATTTTCTGATACAGGTTCCTATTTCTGCTTCTCACTGAAGCCCCTCCTCTCTTTCCACAGGCGTAGGGCAGAGTTCTGCCATGCCTCTCAAACTGAAGCTAATGAAGCTAAGAAACCAGAAGCCAGCCATGGTCACTTCTATTGATCTTTGAGTTTTGGTGACAGCAGTCCCAGCACAAGGGGCACAACTTTACTGGCATTTTCTGTGATGTTCTTATAGCAATGGCAGACTACTGGGGGAAGAAACAACCAGGCTGTAGCAAGTGTCCAAGCCTCAACACAATCCGGATGCAAACTAGAACTCAGATCTCAAGATACTAATGGCAGTGATGGACAAACATAACTTCTTGTCTTTGTTGACCTCTATGCAACATTTGATGCCAACAGTGACCATGAGACCATTACTGAAGGAAATAGCAAGGCTGCATAATGTATACATCAAAATGGTCTAACATGTCTCTGGGTGAACACAACTTTAATAAGGTGATGTCAAGTTTGTCTCCTGAAAAACTATAATTTCAGAACTATAATTTCTTTTCTTGGACCTATTCCACATCTGCAAGTAGATCCTGAAAATGGTAGAATTATCGTGAGTTTAGTGCAGCAACACCTCTCATCATGTGTATCTTCACCAGAGAGTGCAAGATGGGGTCAAACATTGGCCTAGAATAGCTACTGCGTGAAGATTAGTAGTGCCTGAATGAAGAAAAGTGAACTCACACAAGGCAGAGATCATGCTGGGGGAAATCAAAACAAACCAACGATTAAAATAAATTTGGGGAATTTACAGCCTCATATCTGAAAATATCTTTTGTTGAATGGAGTTCAGTGGAGCAAAGTAATATCAAAGTGATTTCAAAAAGACCAAATAGCCAGTTTGTGTCTGAGATTTTCCACAAGATCCTGTGCCATGATGAAGCAGTGAAGAGTAACTCATCCTAACTTTTAAATTCTTAGTTTTCAGTATTTAAAATCCTCATGTACTGTAACTTGAGTATGTTAGAGAGAAGAAAAAAGGAGAAGGGAGAGAAACAGATTTTTGTATTTTTTAGATTTTTGACAAAGGTGGATGAAAAAAACTTACAAAACTGCTAAAACTTACAAAATTGCCCATATCTCCATGAACCATAACCTGGCTTAGAATATTCAGAGTTTTTGCCACTAACTATGAGATTACAATACTGGTTTCCTGGTTTACACAAGGGCCAGAAATGGATATATTTACCTCTGTATGTAACTACATTTAACCTATTTTTAAAATGAGTTTTAAAATGATAAACCGTATAATAATTATTCCAGTTCAAATTTCTATATATTGTCACAAACACTGTTTTCACCTCAAATTCTCTGGGTTTCCTTCTGCAGTCTCTTCCTACTCATCCTGTTCAGTTATCCTATTTTCTTTAGCCAGCCTCTTAGCGCACACAAGAGACTCCAGGTGCCTTCTTAGGCATCTGACTCTCACTTATTCCTTTTGCTACTTCAGTGCAACTCTTAAATCCTCTCTTTGAAGCAAGGATGTTGATTGCCATGTTGCTTTTGTCCAGTCTGGTGCTGAGAAAAAAGGAACAAAGGTATGTGTCTTCATGGTAAAGTCACTATTGTATTGAGCCCTTGCTCCTACTTTTATTGCATCCATGTGAAAATCACCTCAATGTGCTGCAATTGAAGTTCAGTGCCTGCAGGAGCTGAGTGAGAAAGTGGGCCACAGCTCTGCCTGTGGATCAGCACGTAACTCAGAGCCTGGGAACAGGCAGTTCAACTTTTAACTGGTGCAGATCACTTGGCAGCTGAGACAGGACATACATATGAGCACTTGCACTTCAGAACAAGGCAAATCCAAACACAATGGAATTCTTAAAAGTCAGAAATTTTGTTCAAGGGCCGTTTAAATAACTCTTCTTGGAAATGACCTTTCTTCTTTGTTTTCTTCTTTCCCACTTCGCTCATCAGAAGAAACAAAGACGCAGATGCATCTCTTCCAAACAACAGATGGCAAGCCTTTGATCCAAAACACAAATGCCCCAAACTATGGTAATAAAATTGTT